>RJWM01006904.1:52582-81409 GCA_004363535.1 Dasyprocta punctata | reverse complement strand
TTTTTTTTTTTTTTTGCGGCACCGGGGATTGAACTCACAACCTCACGCCTGCCAGGGCAGGCGCTTAAGGCACTGAGCCAAACTCCCGGCCCTGGTTTTTTGAGGCAGGGTCGCACTATGTAGCTCAGGCCGGCCTTGCACTCGCGTTGTAGCCCAAGCCGGCCTCGAACTCACAACGCTCCTCCTACCTCAGCCTCCCGAGTGCTGGGATTAAAGGCGTGCGCCACCACACCTGGCTTCTGAACTGGTTTTAATTGGTTATTTTTTTCTCTTCTAAATAAGCTATATTTTCCTGCTTCTTTATTTGCCTCATAATTTCTTACTAGATGCTAGACATTCTAAATTTTAGCTTCCTGAGTACCAGATATTTTTGTATTCACACAAATATTATTGAGCTTTATTCTTCTTGCATGGTTTAGTTACTGATAAATGATTTGATATTTTCAAGTTCTGCTCTTAACACTTATTAGGCAAGACCAGAGCCATGTCTAGTCTAACACCAGTTACTGTACCTCCAAACATTAAGGCAAGAAACTACCAAGAAGTCTACTCAATGCCCATGAGTGACGACTTTTTCCACTATGTGGGAACAAGCTCTATGTGAGATCCAAATACTGCTCCCTTTAATTCTATCAAGTGGCCCTTTGTCTAGACTTGGGTAGATATCACACACATATCCACACATGCACCCATATGCATTGTTTGATACTCAGATAAACATTCAAGATACAGTCTGTGTTATCTGGGTTTCTCTGTCTGTGAGAAGCAGTCACATCTTCAGCACTCTTTTCCTTCAGTTCTAACTGCCTTGTCTCTCTAATCTCTCAGCTCTCTCAATTCAGGCACTCCTGGGTTTTCCCCTCCTGCATAGCCGGGGGGTTCCCTCTGGGCAGTAAACTAGTTCAATCAGAGGATTCATCTCATTTGCTTCCTACCTCTCAGGAACTACTGTCCTCCACTGCCTTATGTGTAGTGTTATCAGAATATTGGTTTCATGTCCTACAGTGTCAAAGAATAAAACCATAGAAGGAGGTAGCAGGGTTCAAGTAAATCTATTTAAAAGATACAAAGGCAAGAAAGTAAAGCTCCCATTAGCCAGGAGTGGGTTCTGAGTAGGATACCAACAAAGGGTTCTTTGTCTAGAGGTCTTTAAGAGATTTGGAAGGAGGCCAGGGAGGAGTAACAAGAAGTCAATTTGTCCTTCCCTTGAGCCAGCACAAGCTATGAGGGACCAAAGGGGAGAAACAGGCCAATTTGCCTTCCCATGAGTTGGCAGAAGCCATGTTGGGCCTGGGAGGAGTAACGAGAAGCCAAATTGCCCTTCTCATGAGCCAACTGTTGCACAGGCTGGGAGACAATAACACCTCTCCCCGCTTAAGTAACCGGCAGACTCAGAGGACAGGCTGAGTTGATAGCAACTGAGGTACTAAAACAACTTAATGCTTGTATTGTTTGATTGACTTTGCAGGCCTAAGACAAGTAGTCTGAGCATCTATTAAGTGGATCACAATATGCAATATGCAATATAGCAAACATGGGGAATTACCTTCTGTCTTTTTCTTGAAATCCAATATTGTTGACAGTTTTGTTTTGTTCCGTACTATTGTTTTCTTTTATTCAGTGTTCTGTTTTGATTGGTTTTATTGTTTATTTTGTTTGATTTTATTACAGCTGATGGTATGGGCAGCAATTTTGAAAATAACAAGAGACATTATGGTAGCTAATGTTGATTTTCTATTACCCTGTTTTGAAATCCTATATCACTGTCACTGTTTTGTTTCAATTGGATTTACTCTGTTTTATTTTGTTTGGTTTTATTCCCTTTAAAATATGCTTTCATTCTTTTGTTTTGATTGGTTTTATTCTGTTTTGTTTTATTTTGTTTGATTTTTTCACATCTGATGGTATGGACAGCTATTTTGAAGAAAACAAGAGACATTATGGTAGCCATTATTGATTTCCTATTATCCCATTTTGAAGTCCTGTATTGCTTTCATTGTTCTGTTCTGATTGGCTTTATTCTGCTTTGTTTGGTTTGGTTTGGTTTGGTTTTATTCTCTTTAAAATAAAAATAAATTTAAAAAGCCACCACTGCCAGCACAGGCCAGAAAGAAAAAAGAGAGAGAAGGAGAGATTTAGAAGGGAGCTCAGGGCTGTTATGTAAGCAATATAAATCTCTACACTATAGGACACTGCATGTTTTGGGGAGTCCAATCCACACAGTGTCCATGCATGGTCCATAGGCCCTTGACCCAATGGCCTGCCTTATCATTTTCTAAGACATTTCTGAAGGCAGCTGGCAGATGTTTTGTAAGCTCCCTGGAGAGTGGTGACTCAGCAGACTCCATTTTGGGGCCACTGTCTTTACTGCCTAATAGAATTCTAACTCCTGTATCACTAATTGTTAGGCTATAGTGTCTTGAAAATCACAGTTTTATATATTTTTGTACAAGTTTAAGGGTGGGGGTTATTTTGTTTTTGTTTTGAAGCTGAAATGGTAAATTTACCACCCATGACTCTCAATTCTAGTCAGAAGTGAAAGTCTCTGAAAAGCTTTATTTGAATTATTTAATGAGAGTCTCATTATTTTGAGTTCACCATAGCCTAACTTTTTGGTATTTTCCTATTTAAATTTGCAAGAGTTAAATACTATTGTTATATATATTTTATAAATGGGAAATCAAAGAGTTCAAGAAAGTTATTCCTTATCGCCCAACTATTAATGCTGAAGCCAAACGTCAAAGCTGGACAGCTTGATTCAGAATGGTAGTCACAGCTGTATATCATCACATACTGTGAGTCTAACCACAAACTAAGATTTTTTTTTCATTATACATTATATATACATTTTTCAAGTTTGGGCTGTGACCTAAAATAGAAATCTAGTTTATACTACCACTTTGCACATATACACACTTAAATATACAACTAAACTTCCACAGGAAATATTTACTGTTCTTAAAGGTGCTAGTCTCTGACACTTTCTACTTTACTGTTAACACTTGTATGACTCAAATTAATTTTATGATCCATTAATTGGTTTGATTTTCCATTAGAAAAACAAAATAATATAGTTTTCTTAAATCATTTTATTCTGTAACTGCCAAGATTGCTATCATTTTCCTGGCTTTTGCTTTTATTTCATTGAAATTTTGCAGTAATTGGTTAGATGCAAGGCCTGATTGTATAATGCTCATATTTACCCCAAACCTTGATGTTTTGACTTACTCATATTACTACCATCTTCATTACTTACTTTTTAACTTTCTGAATTTTATCACAAATCCACTTATGATAGATGTTGTGAATTGGCTTGAAATGTTTATTTTTCATAAGAATAGTCTTATATCAGCCAGTACTTTCATTAGATAAAAGTTCTAATATGACATTCTACCAAGTGATTGCATCTTCCCCCAAAAAAGATTATTATTCAAATTGTTAGAAGTTTACCTAATCCTAAGTATATGCAAATGAAACTTAAAGAGATCTCTCAGTTCAGTAAAATAAGTTCAGATTTTATTGTTTCTGTTTACCTAGTATATCATTGCTAATATTTTATGAATTGATTGTTAGCTGCCATCAACCTTTAACTGGGATTCATTGACTATTATGGCTATTGAATTATCAACAAAGCAAAAGACCATTATTTAATTTTAATAAGTGAAAAAAGATGAGTGGCAGGCAATCAACTTTGCAAACAAAATATGCAATTTTATTTTTATTGATAAGCTATTTTCTGTGTAACAGTTTTCCACTTAGTGGGCTATTTGTAGGAAGATTGACATCAATAGGTATGTCTACTAAATACTACCATTTTCAAAAGTGATTCCTAATTATCTTTCTGTAAGTTATTTTGATAAATGTGAATAAAGTGTCTGCACATTTCTTACAGAGTTAATATACTAAGGCTTAAATTGGGCATTCCTTGCATATGTAATTTCCATCTAATTATATGGCCATTAGATATATCTCTCAAATGCTCAATAATTCTTTCTTCACAATCAACTTACGTTTAATTAAAAAACAGTGACAAACTTGCTATCTCTGCATTAACTACTCACTTATACTATAAATTTAATAGCAGGACTAAATTATTGTAAGTAATTTAAGGATTTCCAATATATTTTCTCAACTTAAAAGTTACTTGATTCAAACAAGTGGAAAGTTAAAATATCATGTTAATTAAGTATTTTCTGTTACATAATAACAAGTTTCCATTTTTCTACATTTTAATGTTGTAATACAATGTATTAATACTAAATTTATAAAATAAGAAATACAAATGGTATAGAATTTACATAATTTACATGAAATTTATTCAGTGCTGTTTATGTGCTAGGAAATGTAATTTAAAGTAAAAATGACAGTTTTAGAAGAAAGTCTAATTTGTGCTTAGTTCCTGCTCCCCCAAAAAGACAAAATGTCCCTCTTAGAAGAGGGTTGTTTCATTTTTCCACCCTTCCAATCCCTGTTTCTAGGATCACAGCCAATAGGGATTGGAAATCTATGAGACACATAGAGCAAAGGCATTGCCCAAAAAGAACAATCACAATGCTCGTAGCCAATCAGTCATTCTTGGAAATTTAAATGTAAGAAATAGTACACATTTAGAAATAAGAGGAGTAAGTAGCAAGAAATATCAGATGAGACACCAAAATGGAAAAGTGTTAAATAGTGAATTAAAATTCTCTTGCTGAGAGAATAAAATGAGAAGATCTGATAGCCAGAGTTGTCCTTCATCTTGAAAAGTCTTCTTCTATCCAATTTAGCGCCAGGCTTCTGAGCACTTTGCTTTCTATTCCCTTCTGATAACAGCCCAGTTAACACGAACTCCTCAAAAATTCCTCACTCCAAGAACTACAGTAAGTGTATATCTGTTCCTTCCAACCAAATGACTTAGCACAATGAGAGTGCTCTTTTTCAACCAAAATAAAAACAAATACTTGCGCAATTATATGCAGTGCCCTTGCACGACAGCATACAAGGTGCATAATACCTATACTTCCGGTGAAAATGAAAGTTTTTCTACATTTCTTCACAGAAATTTCACTTGCAGGTATTTATCCCAAAAAAGTGACAAAAATAGATATCAAGATTTTATTAAGTAGTTTATTAAGAGGTTTCATGGATGGATTTGAAAGATGTTAAGTGACATCAGGCACAGAAAGCCAAACACGGCACAATCTTACTCATACATGGACCCTAAAAACAGTCCCTCCAATATTTTGGGAGTAGAATAGTGGTTATCAGAGACTGGGGAAAATAGAAGGAAAAGAGAAAGGAAGAGATTGGTCAAGAGGTACCATATTATAGTTTAAGGAAAAATAAATTTTGGTGTCCATACCACGATAAATTAATTAAAAATAGTACATTAAATATCTCAAGATATTTACAAGAGAATTTTGAATGTACTCATTATAAAGAAATAATAGAAGTTTAAGGTGATAGTTATATTAATTACCTGAGTAAAAAGCCAAACATCCCATTGTCCTCAAAAATATGTACAAATGTTATACATCTATCAAAAATTAAATTTAAAAATACAAAATGCCAGTTCTAAAAAATTAGAAAAATACAGTATGATGAAATTCTATGCATTCAATAAAAATGGTATTATAAAAATACTTTATTAGCAGGGTATGGTGGTGCACACCTGTAATCCCAGTACTTGGGAGGTTGAGGCAGGAGGGTCATTGCAAGTTCAAAACCAGTGTGGGCTACAAAGTGAACTCAAAGCCAGTTGGAACTGGATAGTGAGACTGTCTCAAACACAAAACAAAACAAAAATAATAATAATACTATTATTTTATTGGCCTAGAGATATTAAAATAAAGTTTTAAATAACAACAAAAATTATAGCCTAAGAAGTATGGTTCCCTTTGTGCTAAAAAATAAAATGTGTATCTTAAGTACCTGTATACAAATATATAGCCTAAACAAAGACTGATGCTAAGATTTTTTTGTATGTTTGTGATACATAATAATTACTCTCATCCTGGGGAATTGGTACATATCTATATTGCACCTTCATCATTTTTAACACCCATCTTCCTCTCTCCTTCCTTCCCTAGATTTCCCTCCAATTTCCACAGAGTCTAGCTCCCTATTTCCTACCATCTTTTTATTGTTCTTTAAATTACCTAAATCATTATGTGTGGTGGTGCACACCTGTAATCTCAGCACCTGGAGGCTGAGGCAGAAAGATCACTGCAAGCTCAATGCCAGCCTAGGCTACATAGTGAGTCCAGGCTAGCCTGAACTACATAGCAAGACCTCGTCTCAAAAAAAAAATTACTTATATTTTGGGTCTCTCAGATTAGAGAACCCATGTAATATTTAACCTTCTGTGTCTGATTTCTTCCACTTAGTCTCAAGAGATGTCCACTGTCCTAGAAATAATTAAAATTTATCTTTCTTTACATACTATGCCATTGTGTATATATACTACATTTTCTTTATTCATTCATCTGTTGATAGGTATATAGGCCACTTATACAACATAGCTATTGTAAGCTGTGCTGCTCTAAATATGGATGTATATGTTTCACTATAATATGACAACTTTGAAAAGATACTTAGTAGAGCTCTAGCTGGGTCAAATGGAATTTCACTTTTACTTTTTTGCAGAATCTTTATACACATGTTCACAGTGGCTATACTAGTTTACATTTCCAAAAGCAATGTAGAAGAGTTTCTTTTTTCCCACAACCTTATCAGCATTTGTAGTTTTTTAAATTGTTGATGATAGCCATTCTTACTAGAGTAAGACAGATTCTCAGTGTTGTTTTGGTTTTCATTTCTCTAATGACCAAAGATGCTAAACATTTTTTCATGCACTTTTTGGCCATTTGTTCTTCTTCTGAGAAGTGTCTTCATTTCAACTTTCATTTCTACTGTCCATTTTTTAATTGGGTCTTCTATTTGGGGGGAATCTATTTTTTTTTAGTTCTTTATATATTCTACATGAAGTATTAGTCTTCTGACCAGGAGTAGCAGGCAAAAAAAATTTTACTATGCTGTAGGCTGTCTCTTCAAACCAGTTGATTGTTTCCTTTGCTGAGCCAAATCTTTTTATCTGATATAGTACCATTTGTTGATGATTGGTATTATATCTTGCACAACTGAGGTTCTGTTCAAGAAGTTTTTGCCTACGCCTACCTCTTTAATAGTTTTACCAATGTTTTTCTTTCTGTAAACTCTGGGTTTCTGTTTTCACTTCTCCTTTGATCCATTTTGATTTGATTTTAGTATGGGACAAGAAATTTTGGATATAGATTCACTCTTCCATATGTAGATAAGCAGATTTCCAAGCACCATTTACTAAAGAGGCTACCTTTTCTCCAGCAGATGTTATCGGTCAAAATTCAAATGTCTGAAGGTACTTGGGGTTATTTGTGGATATTCTAAGGCCAACATGCTAAAAGTAATCATCTCTGGGTAGTAAAAATTGTGAGTGATTTTATTTCTCTATATTTTACATGTTTGAATTTCCTAAATTTTTCCTCTAAAAATGTTTAATTTGTATAATCAAAACAAATTAAAGTTTGGAGATATGAAAGCAGTGATTGTCCCTGGGTGTTTAGGATCATGCTTCCCCCTTTTTTTCATAATGAGCAAGTGTTACTATTAAATTGAAAAGCAAATCATATTTTTAAAAACAGCATAGGTATAATGTGCAATGAAAGAATGAGTTTGATTCTACAAAAGAATTTATCCGGATTTTGTTTTGCTTTTGCCAGTTTCTGCACAAACCATTCTGTTTCCAAACACATCATAACAGAAACTCCCTTGCCCTTCCCACCAAAAAATAGCACAACATAAGCTTGGTTAGTGGCAAGGATTTCCAATAACAAATTGGCCTTTATGGCCCTTGTAATATGCAAAGGCAATTCTGTTCTTTGAGCATGAAAAACAAAGTGCGTCACAGTAAATCCACCATTGCCAGCATTATTCATGGGAATTCCCATTTTCCTCCCTCACTGGGTAAATCATTCTCTACAGAAACCTAGATATTTAGGGGTGATTCATATATGGTCAGTATATCTAGCTACTGTATCTTATTGATATATATTATAAAAGACAACAAATGTTCTGTATAGCAATATGCAAAGTGAGTGTTCATTTAGGACTGGGAATGCAGTTTAGTGGTAGAGCATTTAGCCAGCATGTGTAAGGCCTTAGGTTCCACTTCCAGTGCCACAGACACACACACAAAGTACTCAGTGAGCAAGAACAGAATGCCCGTCTTTTGGTGGCTTTAAGAGTACTTTCAGTGTTCTTAGGCCAACTGAGCTGTCTGGTTTTGTTTTTTGTTTTTTGGGTTGTTTTGTTTTGTTCGTTTTTTTGTTGTTCTTTAAGACAGGATCCCACTACACAGTTCAGGCCAAACTTGAATTCACTGTGCAATCCAGGGTGGCCTCAAACTCACACCTACCCTCCTGCCTTGGCCTCCCGAGTACCAGCATTACAGGTGTGAACTATCACACCAGGCCCAACTGGGTTTTGAGTGAGAAGAAAATTAGTGTGAGAAGATAGAAGGAAGAAACAGTAAGACCAAGGGTCACGAAGAAATGGAAAGATTGTTGAGAGGCTATGAGGTCCCAGCAGAAGCTAACTTACACGTGATATCTAGTGAATTCAATCAGAAAATTTCTGTGGACACACTTTCTAAGTCAATGAATCCCCTTTCACTGGCTTTTTACTCTTATTCCTATCAAAAGTGGCATTTACAGCTGAGTGTGGTGGTACACACTCAGCTGTAAATCCCAGCACTCTAGAAGGTTGAGGCAGACAATCACAAGTTCAAGTCCAGCCTAGGCAATTTAATGACATAGTGAAATCCTGTCTCAAAATAAAAAGTGGGCTGGGAATGTAGTTCAGTGCAGACCCTGGGTTTGAGCCCCAGGACCACCAAAAAACATGGTACTTTCACTGTAGTTTGATTATTCAGTTCATGATTATATCATCGACCAGAAAACTTTACAAAATATATGCTCAAATATCCATTATTTTATATATACTTTCAGGAAATCCACTTACCTCCAGATTAAGAATCTCTATATTTTTTAGAGAGAAGGTCCTCGATCATGTTAAACTGTCTATCTCTGATACATTACATTGGAGCTTATTATTGAAAGAATTAGGGCTGGGGATTTAGCTCAGCAGTGTAAGCTCCTGTCTGGCAAGCATGAGGTCATGAGTTCGATCTCTAGTACAGAAAAAAAAAGTTAAAATTAAACCGGGTGTGATGCTGCACACCTGTAATCCCAGCACTTGGGAGGCTAAGGCAGGAGGATCATTGCAAGTTCAAAACCAGCCTGGGCTACAAAGTGAGCTCGAAGCCAGCCTGAACTGCATAGGAAGTTTCTGCCTCAAAAAGACAAAAAATAAATAAATAAATAAATAAAAGAATTAACGAAGAAATGTTTTTCAACTTGTGAAAAGAATTTAATAAATCAGGCAAGAACTGAGGCTTGGCAGAGAATTAACCATTAATAAACAAAGGAATGAGGGCATGTTGAGATGGAAAGGTTTAGTTTGTGTCTAACAGCAAAGGTTTGTAGTCTAAACAGTATATGAGTGTGATAAATTCCCAAGAGTGGGAAAGACTAGGGAATAGCGTGATCAGAGAAACCAATCTCTGACATTGGAGATATTTTGAGTTACTGTCTCATCACTGCCAGAAAGAGAAATTAATTCTTTGTGTAGTAAATATTTTGGTCTTTGTTCACAAATAGAAACATACACTGAAGAAACTACTATAGACCCTTGGTATATAATAAATACATCAGTAGAACTCATTTAACCTATAAGGACTTCAAGCGACAAACTCAGCAATAGGAAACAGAAATAAGACTTTTCTATCCTACAATAATTTATCGAGTTATTGGGCCACAGATTTAGCTCAATGGCTCAAGCACTTGCCTGGTAAGCACAAGGTCATGAGTTCAATCCCAGTACCAATAATAATAATAATAATAATTTATCAAGTTATCTTTACTTCAGTCCCATCTTAATTATTTTCTGCAGCTTCAAAAGTCGCCACTGGGAAAACATGTGCAAGAAGGTTAAGCGTTTATAGTATAGTTTATTTATAGGGTAAGCATTTATAGATCTTATTCCCATGAAATATTTTTTTTGGTTCTCCAAAACAAAGAAAACTAAGAAAATATAGAATATAGTCAACCATTCATCCACCTATCCATTCACCTATCCATTTATCCATCCAGTTAGTCACTAAACAGACAGTATTTACTAATATGTACCAGAGTCTGGTATATAAAACATTGCTATAAATCAACATTTATCAACTGGACATCATAGTGTATTATTTACAAAGATGAACAAGGTACCATTCAAAGCAATGAAGGGCTTCCAATATAGAAAAGATAGTTGAAAATGTAAAAATATAGCTACAATTAATTTTGAAGATGGACACAGAGTTAGAAGGGTAAAACTCTACCCTTGGTTGTTTAACTATTTTGTTTATTAGCACTATGTAAATTCAGATTTAGTTTGGGGAAATATAGAAAGACATTGACAAGAATGGTAAGCATTTTTAGTATAAGCAATATAGTAACCAAGTTAGACCACACTAAAATTTTCACACTTATGTATTTCTTAAGAACTCCTTGAAAAACTGATCATCTTATCCTCCACTCCTTAGCTCTGGCTTTTTCTAATAAGGCTAACGAGGTCACACACTTCATTTCATTGCAAGACATGCTGTGATATTCCTGAAGTCAGTACTTCAAATGCCAGTCAAGGTTTCGTATCAACAACTGTCCTCCCTACCCAGCATCCATGGGGGACTAAGAATAAGCCTTTTTAACAACTTGTAAGGAATCATTTTTAAAAAGACAGATTGTAAAAGAAAAAAATAAATTTATGACCTTAGATTTCCAACTTTTATCTGCACACTTCTTATTGAAACCATGTTCCCTGGGTCTCTCTCTGCTCAGAAGAAAACATTTCCCTCCTCTGTGTGACTAGGATGCCTGCATTTCTCTCCACTCCAAGCCCCAGTAGGATGTTGACTTGTGATCAACAGAAAGAATAGATCATGGCTATTATTCACGTGGCATGTTTCCCCGTGAATGCCTTTTTTCCTGGTCTGGAAGGAGAGTTTCCATGACAACCAAGCCACTAACTTTCACTCCCCACTAGCTGATGTGCTTCCTTCCCAATTGATCAGCTGGATATCGTGTCAAAATTATATTACTGAGATGGGATAATCTTCAGGGATTATTTGCCTGTTTATTTTTGACAAACTGACTTCTTAGCAGAAACTTTCTAAATGAGCCTTTCTCTGTAGGTCCTGTAAAAACAACCCAACCAAACTGAACACATTATAGGCAATGTTAGTTACCTCATGGGAAATAAAACATGAACAGGAACCTCCTTTCCCATAAAGGACACGGAGCTGCTCTGAAGGCAGAACTAAACTGTATTTTTCTTTCCCTCCTCATGTGTCTACCACATAGTCTAGCAGGTTGTATGCATTCAGTAACTGTAGAACAATCCATCACCCAAGCATCTCCAAACAGAGCATTTATGTTCAAGTTCATGAGTTAAAACAGAAACAGCCTTCTAGTAATGCTATATTCTTATTCTTAAACATATCTCTGAAATAAAGGCAAGGAACTTGCAGTGTAATATTATTGCATACCAACTTTGAAGCATGGACATGTAAGAAAGATTGCAAAAACATACACTAAAATCTTTACAGCTGTTATGTTTAGTAGGCAAAGATATGGAAATATTTCTTCTGATTTTCCCCACTTAATTTTTTTTTTCTTTTTTGTGAACTGAATGAATTTTCTGATGAGTATCTACTATTTCAAGGCTTTGGACTAGGTGTCAGAGAAGGAAAGATTAATGAATCTCGCTTGTATTCAGAAGCATGAAAAGAAGAGGTAAACCAGGCAGAAGGCAACTTGTTAGAGGTTATCTGCTCTGCCCTTCACATATCAACTGGTGTGACTGCACCCTCTGGCATGATGAAGATCAGATGAGGTAGTGAAGAAGAGTGAGCCAACCCTTTCCTCCTTCTATAAAGACAAATCTGACCTTAGATTAATTTTCTTGCCTCTTTCTCCCAAATACTTGATAAAGTTGGAATCTCATTTATATTAACACATTAATTATGATCGTAAAGCCCCATAATAGGTAAATTTTATCTAGCCTGGAACTATGTGAATGAAGCATAGATACATAGTGGGAAGCCATGGATAGAAGATTCCCTGAACACAGAGACTCAAAACTGAGCATATCCTGGATCTGAAAGCTATGCCAGGCCCAGTTACTAGAGATATTGGTTCCTATGGGGCATGAGATTTGTATTCCAGAGCAGCTATTGTACTTAAAATGAGTTTTATCTTCCCACATCTAAACTCTCCTGAGGAAAGAGCCAGAAGCAGGTACAGGGGCTTACAGAGACAGAGTGGATAGCTACATGGATTACTATGATAGTTGTTCCTTCTGAAAATTTTATGGCTGTCTCTGACCCAATAGCCATCTCATTAAATGGGTGCCACATGTCATCTATTTAGGTCTTCCGAATCTAAATGTTGAGATGTAGAGAATATGTAGAGGACAGTCAATTTTAGAAAAGATGAGATCATTTCCTAAATTGTGTCTTCACTAGAAAACACATAAGCATGATTCCACATGAGCTCCCTCAGGAAATATTCTTACAGCTTTCACAAGAATGTTTCACTTTAGTTAAGCCTGGAGCTAACAGGTTGGAGTGTGGGTCCAATTAATGATATATCCATAGTGGACCCTGAGATGTGCCACACAAAGCACCCTTTAGAGGTATAGAAAGTGATATCTTTAAGTAAATGCATACATTGTACATAAAAGAAGAAATAATTTGTTGCCAGGTGTGGTGGTAATCCCAACACTTGGGAGGCTGAGATAAGAGGACTGCCATAAATTCAAGCCCATACTGGTCTACATAATGAGTTCAAGTTCAGCTTAAACTACAGAGTGAGACCCTGTCTCAAAAGAAAACAAGAAGGAAGGAAGGAAGGAAGAAAGGAAGGAAGGATGAATTTATCTTTGCCATACACTGAAAATAAAAATTGTAGTGTAACACACCATTATAGTCAAAGCAATGTTCTTACTAAATTAAGAAACCTATAGGTCATAAATGTTCCAGAATTGGCTGGCATACAGATGGAATTTGATAGACACATCCAGTTGTTTGCTGAAGCTGGCTTATTTCTAACTTGCAAGAGCCAGTTGTTAAATTTTCAAGAATTTGGGAGCAGATTGTTAAACACAACTATGATTAAAAACTAAATTGCATAAATTTTCCATTAAATTAATTGTATTAAAACAATGATTATAAATGCTCAAAAATAAAATTCCCCTTTAGAAATGAAGGATTCATTTCCCCAGCTGTTAAACATGCTGTTGGCAGGCTGTCCTCAGCTATCAGCCCTCTTTGGAGATTGCCTTGCTAGGAAAGAACTTTCTCACTCAAGATCACATCCACAGCCAATTACTGATCAACACAGATTTATAAAGGTCTGGCCTCCTTCACCTCCACTCAGGGTCAAAGGATTATATCGGTTTCAGAGCTCCCTTCAGGTCAGATGGAGCTTCCATGAGGTTGTGTGAAGGGCAGTCTCTCCCTGTAAGCACTCCTCATTCAAATAAGGCATCCTGATACATCTCCTGCACATTAATTTGCATTCATAACAACGTCCAGTCCAAGTTACTCGCTAGATATCTATTATGTTTCAGGAAAAAAAATCAGTACTCTTAAGTGAGCTTTGTCCTCAGACATGATCTTTGTTCTCAAGGCCCTGACAATTTATGCAGATGGAAATTCATCCACTAAAACACAGTGTAATGAAAACTATGATGAGTAAACATTACAAGGGCCACTGGAGGTATTCTTAACTAAATCTTTGGACGGTTAAAAAGGGATTTGTGGATGAGGAGATACCTACACAGACTTCTAAATAATAAAGAGGGACTAATTAATCCAAAGGGGAGAAAGGCAGAAAAGTAGAAACAATAGCATGTTCCATCAGCATTGTCATCTGATAGTGAAACATAACACTGTAGATAATGCCTTCGCATTTTTTCTGAATTATTTAGAGTAGAAGGTAGAAAGGGGGTAATATCTCATATGTCTTAGTCACTTTCTTGTTAATGGGATCAAATACCCCAAACCCACAATTTAGAAGAGTTTTATTTAGGCTCAGTTACAATCTATGGTCGGCTGGCTCCAAGGAAGAAATAGCATGGCAAACCGGGCGTGGTGGCGCATGCCTTTAATCCCAGCACTTGGGAGGCTGAGGTAGGCGGAGCGTTGTGAGTTCGAGGCCAGCTTGGGCTACAACGCGAGCGCAAGGCCGGCCTGACCTACATAGTGCGACCCTGCCTCAAAAAACCAAGGCCGGGAGTTTGGCTCAGTGCCTTAAGCACCTGCCCTGGCAGGCGCGAGGTTATGAGTTCAATCCCCGGTGCCGGAAAAAAAAAAAAAGAAAAAGAAAAAGGAAAGAAATAGCAAGGCAGAGGGGCATGACGGAGAAAAGCTGTTCACATCCTGTCAGCCAGAAAACAGAGAATGGAAGGAGGAGGTAGAGAGGGAGACAACCTTTCTCATTCAAGCCTCCAATGTCCTGCTTCTAATCAGGCCCGACTCCTAATGAATGACACACTCAGCTGAATCCACTGCTGAATGTAGTGCTTCCATAATCCAGTCACTTTCCAAAACCCCCATCATACAAAAATATTTTCTTAAAAAATGTATTATGTTAAAGACATTGAACTTTAACTTAAAGGAAGGAGGCGTTATGAAGAGTTGTGCACGTTTGCGTTTTATACATGTCTCTGTGTACAATGCAGAATGCGGATTTAGAGAGTGAGCGGGTCATGGAAGACAAAGAGACCAGTGAACAGCTCTGTAGTAATCTTCACAGGAGAGGATGTTAGCCTGAAATGAAACAGATTGAATGGATGAAGAAAGACGAAAATGGAAATGTTTTTAAGATAGAATTGGCAAGACTTGTATGAGGATCAACAGAGAGATTGGGAAATTTAAATTTCTGACTTGAAAAAACAGGCAGAAAAGAAAAAATATGACAGGGTAAAACGCTTCAGTGACTTCTAGATGAATTCAGTCTGATCTGATATAGGACACCCAAACAGTTATATAAAGTTGGCAGCCCAAGGTAGGGCTTAGATGGTCACTGGGTGTTGGGGGCAGAAAGAGAGAAAAAGGAACACAAAATAATATTTGGGGTGATTCACTTTCCTCCTGGGTACAACCATACTCTGGTATTTCTAACACTATTTTAGGTCTCAAGTATATATTGTCACTCAGCAGTTGTGAGAGAGTGTGGCACATTTAGAAAGAAGAAGAAGAGGCCTTTAAAGTCAGGCAGACCTGGGTTTTTTTATCTCAAATCCACCACTTATTTGCTGTAAAGACTTGGAAATATTACATATCTGAGCCTCACATTCCCATCAAAAGGGGACAGCTAGTCACATTTTGCAAGGTTGTCATAGGCTTAAATGAGATTATACATGTAATAGCATTTGGCACATAATATGCCTTTAGTGATGCATTCCCAGTCCACGTCCATTTCAAATGGTCTTTGCATAGTTCTCAGCAGCACCTCCTGATTTCACTTTCTACTCTAAACTCATGCTGTTAATAGAAAGTGTAATTTCACTTACCTGATAAAGATAAAATACAGCCCCTGCCCTCCCTCTGTACGGTCTGGCCTTGCATGTGTTTGTAATTCTCTCCTGGCCTTGTCCACATCTAATTTACTTCCTTCCACTTGAATGTTATCACAAGTCATGACTTGTTCTCACTTCATGTTTATTGCAAACAGATAACCATTATCACCAACGGACCTGCTTGGTTTTATCTCAGTCATTTCACATTCTGCAACTTTTTAATTATTTCATTTTATTTTCTCTACATTAGGCTGCTTCTTTTCAGCATCACTACTTGAATAAAGAGATGAAAACAAGTTTGTAAAAAGCCTTCTCAAACATAGTACCACTGCAAACAAGCTGAAGCACTTAACATTTGTTTTGACTGTAAAGTTCAATGACCATATCAAAATTCCTAGGCTGGAAAAGACAAAGTTGTTCAGTTGCTTCTTAACAAAGAGCTGAGTTAATTTCAGCAAAGATCCCAGTCCAGTGAACCAAGGCTTGGTTGGTACCAGAAGCCAAGGCTTCTTCATTAGAGGGATTACACTTGAGCAGCTGAAGATGAGACCCAGCCACAACTATGAAGAACAGTGACCAAAAACAGGAAAGAGAAAAGTAATTGGTTTACTCAAGGGAAATGCATAGAATGAGAAGAGAAAAAGAACTAGTACTTTGGAACTAGCTAAATACAAGAATAGATGAAGAGAGAGCTCAGGTCTTAAACTGTGACCACAGGCAAAAGCATCTAAAGTACCTTCTAAGGAATGATGATTACATATCTGAAGACACTTAACACAACCCCAGTGAATAAGAGCAGGTAATTTTTTTCTCAAATTTCTTTATGTAATTCTTTGATTCCCTTGCAAAATATATATATATACTAGAGCCCATAAAAGATTGTGCCCAAAATCCTGCATTTTCTCCTTATCTGCCTCATGCTTCTATCTTCTCATCTCAACTTCCCCTTTATCACTCTTCACGTTCCACTTGTATTGTCATTTTCCATCCCCCACAACACATCCCTAAGCAGTGCAGTTTCTCCTTTCTCTGTTTTTGATCATACTACCTGACTACAAGCTCCATTTCTCCTCTGCTTAATTGCATACCTCCACAACTGTGTATCTGCCAGCTAGGGAAATCTAAAGTCAGAAGCAGCAGCTCATCTCTCCTTCTTATCAGCCTTTACCATACAAATCATCCCTCAAAAGTAGTAGAACTGAGGAAGAAGGTGTTATAGTTTAGATCTAAATGTTCCCAAGTCTCTTATGTTCAGAAGTGGTTTTCACAAGGTGGTTGGATCATGGTGGGTACTAACCCTCATCAATGGACTAATCATAGCTATTAGGATGTGGAACTTATTTTAAGGAATTATGTTGGCAGTGTAACCAGGAAGGACATATTCTTGTCCCCAGGTCCTTTCTTGCTCTCCCTATTTGGAAGTTCCCATAAAGTGAGCAGATTTTTCTACCATAATATTTCTGCCTTGGAGTCAGCCAACCATGAACTGAAACCTCTGAAATCATGAACCAAAGCAAACTTTTCTTTTTTACTTTGGGTATGTCAGGTATGTCCCAGTAATGAAAAGCTGACTAATAAATGAATGAGCATTTTCTGAGCACAGCAGAAGTGCCCAGCATTTACAAACTTTGAAGGCTTTGTCCCATCAAATCCTCAAGATGTTTCAGATATACAGTTGGGGAAATTGAAACTCACTAAAATAACAAAATCAACAGATAGAAGAGTCAGAATTTAGACATGAGCCATGTTAACTCATTTTTGGACAAACCCTAACTTTGTATTTTGATGGCACAATATTAATGATTTCTCCACAATGAGCTGCCAGCTCCCCATCACCCAAACATTTTTCCCGTTACATTAATCTCTTGTGCCCATGATAAGCACAAAGTGAACAAAGGAATCACATTGGAAAGAAATAACTCCCAATCCTTTTATTCTCAACTCTAATCTCCAGTACGCTTTCTTCTTCTTGCACATACTTTGAAATACAATGTAGTGCATGATGTTAATACTGGTGTGGTATTTAGAGACCCAGAATCTGACACTGAGCTTCAAAATCTTATCGTGAGATAAATGTCCCTCTTCTGCACCAAAAGGAGAAGGAATTAAAGTGAAAAAGCAATACATTTAATAATCATCCAAATGAGTAGGAATGAAAGAAGCCATGCTGGCTGTTGTGAGGCCAACTCATTTCTGCTCTGGTTGAGGCTGACCCACTTCTGACTTAGGCTGCTTATTCAGTCTTAGAGCCTCACTTCCTGGTTGATATGCATACAATGAGCCACCAGAGTCAGACATCCTGAAATAAATTACCCAGTGGAATCCAGGCACATGTATTGCTCTTGGTATGAATTTCAAGAAATATAAGAAACGTCCCATAGATCACAGGGTCTCTTTCAGGTGTGTTGAGAAGAGGCCAGGTTTCCTGTCTAGAGGATACATCATCTATAGCCCAAGGGCCAAGAGCAGAGGTCAGATGTTCTGCAA
Source organism: Dasyprocta punctata (assembly GCA_004363535.1). NCBI lineage: Eukaryota > Metazoa > Chordata > Mammalia > Rodentia > Dasyproctidae > Dasyprocta > Dasyprocta punctata. The sequence goes on along the minus strand of RJWM01006904.1, from coordinate 63,217 downwards.
TTATAACTTACTATTGTTTGCATTTTAAAAGACCCCCAAAGAGCTCATATGCTAAAAGCTTGATTTCTAGCCTGTGGCCTTTTGGGTAGTTAAGGAACCTTTAGGAGGTGGGGTCTAGTGGACAGAAATTAGGTCAGAGGGTATGTGAAAGAGATACTGAGATCTTAGTCCCTTCTTTCTCTACTTTCCAACTCTCAAGAAGTGGACAGCTTTGTCCTACTCTTGTGCCCCCTGTCATGAATGTTGTGCCTCACCACAGTCTGCAAAAAAAAAAAAAAAAATTGAGCCAAGCACCATGGACTCAGTACCTCTAAAACCACAAGCCAAAACAAATCTTCTCACTTTTAAATTGATTATCACAGCCATGATGTCATGTCAATGGGAGGTGGCCTAACATTCTGCTTCAGAGAAAAGATCATGGACTATGGAGTAGAAAATATTTAGATTCAAGTGTGAGTTCTACCTACCACCTGCAACCTTATGCAATGTGCTTGAATATTACTAACAGAGACACCCACGCCTCTCTCTGTGAGTCAGTGCCATTCGTGGACTGTGGATGGGGGAGCTGTGCCTCAAGGGGAGCTGATCCCTGCCTGGAAACCAGCGCCATGCATGAGCTGGTGCCAGAGTGGGGGCAGCCACACCCAAGCCTCTCTCTGTGAGTCTGTACCATTCGTCGACTGCGGAGGGAGAGAACAAGGCCTCACCAGGAAGCAATTCCGGCTGGGAAACCATATCATTTTCATTATTTTGTTGGGTTGGTTTTTATTCTCTTTTGTTTTGTTTGATTGTATTAAATTTGATGGCATGAGCAGCTATTTGAAAGATAGCAAAATATACTATGGTAGCCATTTTGGATTTACTACTGGCTTATTTTGAAGTCCTTTATTGCATTCATTGTTTTGTTTGTATTGTTTCTATTCTATTCTGTTCTGTTTGATTTTTACTATGTCCGAAGTTATCTGCCACTACTTGAAGACAACAAGAGGCACTGTCGTAACTATTGTTGGTTTTGTAAGGTTTTGAAGTCCTGTATCACTTATACTGGTTTTTTTTAATTGGTTTTATTCTGTTTTATTTTCCTTGGTGGTTTTATCCTCTTTAAAATAAAATTTAAAAAGAATATTACTATAAGGGTCTTCCTATCTTCCCAAGATTTGGGGTAATTCACTGAGTCTGAGATAAGGTCTGAAAGTTATTTCCATGGCCTGGGAAAGAAGTCTATCTGTAGGAAATACTGAGCCTTACCCTTTCCAAAGAAAAATATCACTTTATCTTCCTAGTGAACTTTTAGGGTAGAAAAAGGACATAGGTGCTCACTTTGGTAGCGCAAATACTAAAATTGGAGCAATACAGAGAAGATTAGCATGGCCCCCATGCAAGGATGACATGTAAAATTGTGAAGCATTCCATGTAAGTGCCCATTAGCATTGTTTGTTTTTTTTACAAAGAAAAAAAACACATATGCAAATAAAACTAATAAAAATAATTTCTGTATCTAAAAAAAAAGAAAGAAAAAAGACATAGCATGTCGCAAATGTGGGCAAAATTGAGAACACGTAATATGCCAAATGTCCTTCAAAAACCTGAAACAAAACTTTCTAATCTTACCATGTCACCTAAATACTTCTACCAACCTTGGAATTTTTCCCCATCAATTTAGCTTTGGAAGGAATTAATGAATTCTATGTTCCTATGACCCTTTCTCTATATTATTTTTCTTATCTGTTCTCTCTTGTACTACATGTACCCATATTATTTCCTCTTTAATTAGCTTCTTTCCCTCTTTCTTGCATTTATAGGCCTGAGGAGGAACATAAATGCAATGTTTAACCTAGTATGAAATTTAGGAAGACATTTGTGACAGATCAGCTTTACTCCTTCACTATCTGCCAAGGGAGTTTGACAGCTATAAACCTGAGCCATACTATTTGCTTGTCCAGAAGCCAGGACTACAGGGGATAAGACAATGTCCCATCATGACTGGATGCAAAGTGGGGAAAGAACACTGGAGAAGAAGACAAGATTCATTGCTGGCTCTGCCAGTAACTCACCATGCCTTCCATCTCTTCTTCCTTCCTGGGTTTTGCTATTTTACATGTGGAAAGTGATAGAATGGGGTCAGTTTAGTTGGCCCCAAACTTCTCAGCATCATAGTCATCTGTTAAAATTCATTTAATAATGTATTTTATAGTTTAAAATCAATTTCAGTTCTACAGCAAATTTAAGTAGAAAGTATGGAAAGTTGCCACATAGCCCTTCCTGACACTCCCCACCGCTAACATCTTTGCAAGCCTAGTGCACTTTCAACCCCTGAAGAATCGATGCTGACATACTTTTATCAACCAAAGCCCACAGCTGACATTAGGCTTCATTCCCTGTGTTGTACACTTTGTGGGTTTGGACTGATGTCCAATGACATATGCCCATCATTGTAATACTACACAGAGTATTTTAACCATTCTAAAAATTCTCTATGGCCACCTACTTAGGTTTCCCTTTACCCACTCCCCTGAGAACCACTGATCTCTTTACTGGTCTCCATTGTTCTGCATTTTTCAGAATGTTCTGTACATTAGATTGGATTCTTTCACTTGATAACATCTACTTAAGATCCCCTCTTGTCATCCCATACCTTGGTAACTTGTTTCTACATAGTACCAAATAATATTCACCACAGTGGTATAATTTTTTTAAACAGAAAGCCAGCCCCCATTTATTGTATCAGACTTTCCATGTGTATTTTAATCAGATCTTCCAGTGACTGTGTGGCACATTTCAGCCAGATGATTACAAAGATTCTTCTAGGACAAGAACCTAGGATTAGGTCCCATCTGACCCAGGTATCCCGCTTCTGGGCATTTTCCCAGAAGAACTGAAAACATCATACCACAGTGATATTTGTGCACCCATGTTTACAGCAACCCAATTTGTAATAGCCAAATCTTGGAAGCAACCCAAGTGCCCATCAATCAAGGAATGGATAAAAAAGATGTGGTATTTTTATACAATGGAATACTACTCAGCGATCAAGAAAGATTGCATTGAGATTTTTATAAGTAAATGAACATGACTTGAAACGATACTCATAAGTGAGATAAATCAAACCCACATGTATAAATAGCATATTGTCTCCCTAGTGTAAGAAACAGAAAAAGTATATATGATCCAAAATCTACAATAAATACCGTGTAAGGGTAAGAAACTGCTCAAAGAGCAAAAGTAATTGGGAAAGGGAAAAGGAGGAAAGAAGGAAGGGAAAAGGAAAAAGCCATAAATCTGTATATATGTATATGTAAGATAACTAAAATGACTATACTGCTGAATGTATTAGTTATTGAGAAAGATCAGTTAATACTCATATGATTGGATCAGTTTTACATGTCTGTATCTGTTAATGTAAACAACCGTGTTGAAGGTAACGATACGCAATACTGCAACCATTGTCAAGTTCCTGTCATCTTGTTTTGTAAACCTATAGTGTAACTGTTGTGGATTTGCTGTTGTCATTGGTCTGTCTCTTTTGCTTTTGGTCTTTCTTTTATGTGTCTTTTTTCTCTTAAATAAAAAATAAAAAAAAAATCTTCCAGGATTTAAAAAGTGCCTGAACTCAGGATTCCTGTATCCAAGTTGACTATTTTGCTTTGAGGAAAAATATTTATGTCTTCTAACATGGGCATGTCTATGCTCTACCCAGCATCCTCCACTTGGTGAATGTGATAGGGAGAGAAGACTGACGAATCTCTAGGAGGGCAGGACAGCTGCTCCCATCTGAGAGCATAAGTGTTACTTTATCAGGTCTTGATCAGATGAGAGGAAGGAAAGAGACAAAAGTTTGTCAGAATAAAGTGGTGTTAAACAGAAGTACAAGTATCCCTAACAGGAATGTTGAAGGAATCACAATTGCTACACTGTAGGAACTATAAAGAAACTATCTTTTACTTGTATTCTGTAAGGATTGTATTTAAGTGAGGTTGTGAGTTCCATCCCCCATACCAAAAAAAAAAAAAAAAGAGTTGTGTTTAACCATATAAAGAAAAGGAAGCCAAGGCTAAGGACTTTAAGCAGCATTTACAGATGAGAGAATACAGTCCTGAGGGATAGTTCAGTGGTAGACCACTACGATAGCATGTACAAGGCACTGGGTTCAACTCCTAGCACTGTTTAAAAAAAAAAGGTGGGGGGAGCAGAGATTCAACCTAATTTCTGCCTGTCATCTGGTATTAGTATTTTACCAACCTGAATCTAGATTATAAATATCTTAAGGACAAAAACCACATGTGTCTAGTTCACCATTTTAACCCAAGTACTTGAAAAACACAGGAATATAATAAATGTATCAAAATGTATCCTACATAATTGTTTATATAGAGTACTCTGCCTCATTTTGAAAGCTTTAATATAACAGAAAGTATAGAAAACATCGTTAATATTTCTCATAATTTATGTGATTCTACATTTTTATAGATCAGGCCTTAGAAAGGGTCATCTCTTAAAGCTGTACATAATTCGGTAAAGTCTGTTAAACCCCAAATTCATAATCACACTAGGCAGTGGTGGCTCATTCTCTAAGCTCCTGTGACACACATTTAGATCAAGGAGAGCCTGGCTAATGCAGCCAGTGATCTATCCCAGAAGAACCACAGATCCCATTCTGCTGTATCTGAAGCACACATACAGCTTTTTCAAACTAAGCATCAATTTGCTCAATGTTAAAAACAGTTGACAGTGAATAAAACACAAGGTTCCCTTCGAACTACAGAGAGTACGCTTCTTTATAAATCCTCTTTAAAACCTCCTAATGGCATATAGCTCATATTGTAGTCATAGAATGCACCACACTTGCCCCTGGGTCTTCTCAATCTAGTAGCACATTAGACATTTGGGATGCACATTAATTCTCTCTCACCATTCACTGTCTTGTATTTCCAAAGAGCCAGTAGCTCAGTGCTAATGAGGTCAAAGTCCCAGGTTTGATTTCTCATGAGCACAAATGATTATCTCTCTCTTGTTTAGACATATAAATATCAATGAACCTTGCCAGTTTTAGCTATTTTTCTTTCTCGGACAAATTAGTGTAGAGAAAAAAATGATCATTTAATTGCTTTGGTTTCAGTGTCCTGCTCTATAGTAAGAAAATAATAATAAACCTTCTATTTATCTTATAATATATTTTAAAAATCCAAAAATTATTGTTTCCTCCCACTCAATGTGCATCTACCTTTTTTTTTTTTTTTTTTTTGATCTTTTTGATACAGGGTCTCACTATGTAGTCCAGGCTGGGCTTGAGTTCACTTTGTAGCTCAGGTTGGTCTTGAACTTGCAAGGATCCTTCTGCCTCAGCCTCCCAAGTACTGGAATTACAGGTGTGCACCACCACACTCGGCGGTATCTGCCAATTTTATGATAACACCCCAATATTTGTTCTAGTGAGCAACCTCCTTTTCGTTTTGTGTTGTAAGTGATATACTCCCTATGTTCAGAGATGGATCCAGGTCCCTGGCCTCGCCCATCAACCTCAGTCTGTGTATTGGGCACAGTAATTATGTAAGAATTGGCATAGGCCCACATCAATCCAAAGCCAGTCTGAGAACTTTTCTGAAGTTCAGGGGCTTCCTCCACAGACTCAGAGACTGAAAAGGTGAGTCAGCAGAGTCTTAGAACCACTCTAACTTACAAGACTGCCTGAAAACAGAAGAAAACGAAAATGGCAGAACCTATGTGAGTACAGAGCTAGCTTCTGATGACACTGTTTAAGTAACTGGCTCTACCGATGTCTGAGGTTAATATATTTTGTGGCCAGCTCATAAATCCCCTTTTCATTTAAGCCAATGTAAAGGTGGCTTTCTATCACCAAGACTGTACAAATCCTGAGTATCATGATTACATAAAGCAGTAAAAGGGCTCAGAAACTTCAGACCTACCAATGCACATACAAAAAGAATTAAAGTTGCACATAGATAAAACTCATTTAAGTCTTCACTCTGTTAAAAGTTATAGTTGCAACTAGTGATGAGCAGTTATTTTATTTCTCTGAGCCTTGCTTTCATTTATATAAAGGGAGAGAGGAAGAGGGAGAGAGAGAGAGAAAAAGTGAGAGAGAGAGAAAGAGAGAGAGAGAGAGGGCTCACTATCATATAGAATGACATGGAGGATTAAATAAAATGAAAGGTGTTCAGAGTATGGCACACTGTGTGCACTCCATGCACTACTTCCTACATTGCCAATTACCTCTTTAAAACTCAGAGATGAAGGGTATCCAACAAGTTCTCAGTGATTGTACCCTTGAGGCTGTCAGCCCACACACAGAGGTCCAGGTTCAGTTTTCCATTCACTTGAGTTCCATCGCAGTGTGACTAACTAGATTACTATCTCCAACCAGCTGCGGTTATTGTTTCATTCCCCATAAAATTCAGAGTCCCTTTTTCAGACAAAGGATTTAAAAAATGAGGTGTCAGTGGGGTTCTGCAGGAACAGAGAATATCACAGGATGTGAGAATATGGCCCAATGGACAAAAGAAATCTTGTCTCAAGTCTCCTCACTCGCCAGGGAGCTTTGTAAAAGTAGGAATTTATTAACAAAGACACAGAGTTGGCCTTTTGAAAAAATAATAGTTTAGACCAAAACCAAAAAATTACATGAGGCAATTCTAAGTAATTCAGGCTTAAGGTATTAAAAAGGAAAAAGGCAATGCAGAGCCTGAATGTATTAAAATAAAAACTGAAACTGGAGACTATGGCTCCTGCTTCCTAGGCTCCTGGTGTGCACCAAGCCCTCTACACATTTTATTTGCAACCTTCAACCTACTTCAAGGTGGAGGTTCTTTTATCTTTTCACAGATAAGGACACTAAGATTTAGAGAAGGTTCTGAAAAGTTAAAGAGCTTGCCTGAAGCCAATTTCATGGTCTCCATTAATGCCTTCTTGGGCTATGCCACTCTTTGTCCTCCTGGCCTCAGAGTTGGTGTCCCTGCTTCTATTCAGGAACCTGATGCTCTGTGTTCCAGAGAGCATCTAGAATAGTCTCAAACAAAATAAATAATAAATCAGATCATCACATGCTTCAAATTGCTAGTGCCTCTGAAAAACAAGTTGGCAGTTTCTTTAAAAGCTAAAGATACAGCTATCATACAACCCAGTGATTGGACACTTAGGGATTCATCTAAGAGAAATGAAAATTTATGTTCGCAAATAAACTTGTATACAATTGTTCATAGCAGCTATCTTCATAACTCTCAAACACAGGAAGCAATTCAATAGGTAAACAACTAAGTAAACTGTGGCATATTCATGCCACATAACATTACTCAGCAATGAAAAGAAACCATGTACCAACTCAGATGTTGAAAAAGTCAATTCCAAAATATTATGCAGCATATTGTAAAACTCTACACATCAAATATTTTCAAAGCAAAAGACAGAGTTGTAGACATGGAGATCAAATTAGTAGTTACCAGGGACTAGGGGTGAGAATGAGGGTGGAATAAACATGGGTGTGACTATAAAGAACAGCATAAGAACTGCTGTTGGTGGTGGAGTTGTGTATCTTGACTGTGCTAGCAGATACATCACTACACAAATTTCATAGCTACAAACACACGTGCAAAAACACATACATATACAGCAATGAGTAGAAGTAAAATGGAAAAGTGAACGAAATCAGTAAAATGTATCAATGTCAAAATGCTGATTGTGTTCCTGAGCAACAAAGGCAAGGCAGGAGGTATCACAACCCCTGACTTGAAATTATACTACAAAGCTACTGTGATAAAATCAGCATGGTACTGGCAAAAAAAAAAAAAAAACAGACCTGAGAATCAGTGGAACAGATTAGAAGATACAGACAAAACTACAAAGAGTCAGCCACCCTATCTTTGACAAAGGGGCCAAACAAGTTCACTGGAAGAAAGGTAGCCTCTTTAAATAAATGGTGCTGGAAAAACTGGCTTTCTACATGCTAAAGACTAAAACTAGAGCCGTATCTATCACCATGCACTAAACTAAAGTCAAAATGGATCAAAGATCTAAATATTAAAAGAGAAACAGTAAATCTGCTGGAAGACAAAGTAGGTAGAAATCTTGAAAACATAGGGGTAGGCAGAGACTTCATGAACAAAATCCAAACTGCCCGGAAAGTACGTCAAAGAATCAACAACTGGAATCTCATCTTATTAAAAAGTTTTTGCACATCAAAATAAATCACCAACAGAGTGAAAAGACAATCCACAGAGTGGAAAAAAATTTCAGTCTATCGTCCCTCAGACAAAGGACTTCTACCTAAAACATGCAAAGAATTGAAAAAATCAGACTCCCTCCCAAATTTAAAGACCCAATCCAAAAATGAGTATCTGAGATAAATATGCACTTCTCAGATGAAGAAATACAAATGGCAAATAAATATATAAAAAATGTTCAACATCATTGAACATGTTCATCATCATCTCTCATTCAAGAGATGTGAATTAACACTGAAATTCCATCTCACTGCAGAAAGAATGGCTATCACCAAGAAATCAACCAACAACAAATGTGGGAGGGGCTGTGGGAAAAAAGGAACCCTTCTCCACTGTTGGTAGGAGTGTAGACTGGTGCAACTGCTGTGGAAATCAGTGTGGAGATCTAAAACGCTAGGTTAGAGGTCCCATTTGACCCAGTTATTTCCCTTCTGAGTATCTTCCCAGGATAATTACAAACATCATACCACAATGATAGACATGCACCCATGTTTATAACAGCACAATTTGTAATAGCTAAACCTTAGAAACAACCCAAATGCCCATCAAAGAATGGATAAAAAAAGACATGGCATTTTTATATAGTGGAATACTACTCATCCATAAAAGACAAACATAAAAATTTTATAGGTAAGTAGAAGCAACTTGAGACCAGACTAATAAGTGAAATAAATCAGACTCACATGTGTATACATCATATTGTCTCCCCATGTGAGAAATTGAAAAAGGAAGTAAGGTCTACAATGTATAATAGATATTGTGAAATAGGAAGTAACTGTTCATAGGGAAAAAGGAACAAAGAAGGGGAAATGGGAAAGGAAGGAAGAGAAGAGGGAGAAAAATACAAGGTAGCTATACTATTAGTGTCTCTTAGTTCACTGAAAAGGATGGTTCATCCTAATATCAACAGGAGAATTTTTATACCCATATTTTATACTCTGAGTAACTACTTTGAAGATGACAATATGCAATGTATTAAACATTGTTATTCTCCTATTATTTTGTCATGAAATTCTGCTTTACCTTTTTTCAGTAAAATAAACAAATCTGATTGCGATGTTGCATTGCAGTGTTGCAACGTGTTATCTTTGGAGGAAATAGGGAATGGGGTATATGGGACCTCCCTACACTACTTACTACAACCACATGTGCATCTGTAATTTTCTCAAAATAACAAGTTTGATTTTAAAAAAAACTCATCCAAAGGCTCTCTGTCACATTAAAAATAATATTCTAAGACTTGCTGTGGCTTCCAGAGCACTACGTGACCTAGGCCCTCAAGAGCTTTCTGGTATCTCTCACCACACTCCAACCTGTTTCTTACAACAGTGGCACTAGCTCTCTCCCCCTTGTGGAGATGCTCTTCCCTCTGATCTCCACAGGATCCGTTCCTTCCATTCACTCAGTTCTCAATAAGTTGTCTTCTCAGGGAGGCTTTTCCTGACCACATGAAGAGGCACTCAGCCGCCATTACACCAACCTGTATTAATTACCTTTATGGCGCCTATAACTGTTACCTTTTGCTCATTTTCCACAGTTTGTATTTTGTTTCTTTTAGTCAGAACCATGCCTGACACATAGTAGGTGCTCATAAACATTCACTGTGTGAATAAGGATGAATGTGAGTGACAAACTCGGGAGAAAGTTCTCATTTAACACTTACATTCCTCTTGAAGTCAGGGACTTCACATATTTCAGTGGATTTGAAATTTCCATCCAGAGATTTATCTTCTTTTCTTAAATCAAGGCTCAATATCAGCATGATGGCTCAGATCCGAAGAATCCTGCAATCTAAAGAATAGATGTACTGTACAATGGAAGAGAACTTAGGTACAGGTAGACAAAATAAAAAACCAGATAGATTCAGCAAGCACATGCCGAACTCCCTGCATGCAGAGACTGTATTGTGCACTGTAGAGATAAAAGATGAGATTGTACTAGTCGCAAGCCCCTAGGTGATCCCTGTGGACTCAACCTGAGAAACTCATTAGGAAAAGGCATCATCATTTGAGTGATAATCATAGTTGGATTGGGCAGTCTGAGCAGAGCAGCCAGACCTAAAAGCACTTCATCTTAAAGACGACAATCACTGGGAAAACAGGATAGCCAGGGACAGATCCAGGGGTCCCCCTGCTCTTCAGCTGGAGCAGGTCCACTTTACCTATTTCACTGACTAGGTTTCTCTGATCATCGCATAACCCCATTGTTAGGGTTTATACATTGTGTCAACTTGAGAAGTCTAGCAGCTTAATTAAGTAAGGCAGCAGCTCTACATCCTGGGGTGTAGAGCATAAGCATTTACCTGGCCATTGTGTCAATTTGAGAAGGCCAAAAGTTTAGCTGAGAGACTCAGCAGGGAGCCAGGGTTCTTACTTTGTAAACATCCTCATCCTGTGCAAAG
>RJWM01006904.1:0-52482 GCA_004363535.1 Dasyprocta punctata | reverse complement strand
TCCTGTGTACTATATAAAGGGGGAGAAGAGGCTTGCTCTTGCTCCTTTTACTTTGGCTGCTTTTGTTCGGTTGCTGCCTTGAAGTGCTGTCCCCGTGCCATGCCACCCTGCCTTGGAGCCAGCTGATTGTGGACTGAAACCTCCAAAAACTGTAAGCTAAATAAACCTTTCCTTCCCTAATTTTGTGTGTCAGGTGTTTTGCCTCAGCAATGAGTAAAAAGTAACCAAGACACCCATCATCAAAAATTATGTGAAACCATTGTGTGTAAGGCAGACCCACATCTTGGGTTCACTTAACAGCCAAAGAAAAGATTTTGAAAACATTCCATCACTTCAGGGCAATATTTGCTTTAAATCTTTTCTACTTCTGTCTTTAAGAAATAAATAGAAGCAATGTACTGACATTCTCATTTTCAAGTCCCTAGTGGGTTTCATTGCCACAGTCACCTTGGGTTATCAAGTTGCTTCCTTCACAATTGCTGGCCAGGCAAAGCCTGGCACAGGCTATCATATGCTTCACACATCTCACTCCAATCAGAATAGAGCTGTCTCATTCTTCACAATAGAACAAAGGCTTGGTATTGATTTCTACGTGAGCAACAGTGTTTAACTCTTGTGCTTTCAACCGAAGGGCTCTGGAAGCCCTAGGGATTTTTCCAGAATAAGGCATCCCACTTTCTCTGGGACTATGGATGTTTGTTCCCAGAGTTTCTCAGATCTGCATTGGGAAGCACGACTCATGAGCTGAAAAGTCATGCTGCAAAAAAGCTGGGTATTTTGTTTATCAAGTGCCACAGCCTCCCCTATAGACTGTACCAGGGTTAGCCATTCTAATTCACTAACTGATTAGATCGAGTTCAAGAGAAGAAAATGGCAACCTCTAACATAAATTCCAAAGTCTAACACAAGACAGCGTGATCTATTCTCTGAGAAAGTCTTCCCAGCCTCCCTATACTATAAAAAAAGGCAAGCATTTTCATGCCCATTTTATGGAACAGAAAATTAACTCAACAATTACATCTTCTTATAAAAATCATTTGATATATTTTTCCTCTGAGATGAAGTTTTTGAACCAACCTGATCAAAATTATTATTTCCTTTCTTTAAAACCAACTTTAACTCATATTGAAAATTTAGGTGGAGAAAGACCCTAGTCTTGGTATAAATCTCTATTTCTCAGATTTACACTTTCTCATATGACCAATATGAACAGTTAGTTCTCCAATCCCAATAGGCCTATTAATTTCTCCCACTGTAGAAAAATATCAACTAGTTCTCTTAATTCAGAAGTTATAGATACAGCTTGTTCATAAATAATCTCATATGGTGACAATAATAATTAGAAAATATTTTACTATTCTTTACCTGCATTTCCACATATCTCATACTCTTACAGTACAATCAAATAAATATTGGTAGTTTATTTAACAAAGGCATAGATGAAGAAATTGAGGGCCACAATATGAGTTATAGCAAATGAGATCTATACATAATTAGGGGTAGAGCTGGATGCCAGCAGCTCTACTGGCCTTTAAAATACATTTTTACCCCTATATCATGCTGCTGAGACAGAAATTTAGGAGGGACCACCTGTCAGTGTCTTATAGAAAAAAGACTTCAATTCACCCCTTTCCACCAACACATATTAAGCATCTATCAAATGCCAGGTAACAGACTACTTGCTGAGGTCACAGCAGTAAGCAAAACAAAGTGCTTGGCCTCCTAAAGCTGATACTCTATTTACAAACACTAATGATCCTTATTCTTTGTCACCTATCCCACATACAAAAAGAAAATTATCAATATATCACAAAATGAGAAACTGTATAGTCATAGTTAAATGTGAAGTCAGTAGTTTCTGGTTTTTTCCTTCCAACATGCTAGTTAAATACCTGACTCACCAGTCCCATTCACCGCTGTGATATAGCCATAGCAAGCTGAGATTTCTGTTCAATTCCCTGCACGTCTGCTGTATCTTAATTGCTTTTTCTCTTTCTCAGCAGAGCATAGTGGAATGCAAGAAAATGCTCTGTTATTATAGGATAACCATGAATCCATAGATAATTATTTGCAAACTTCAATAGTTTAACTAGGAATGGTAACAAATTTCTTGTGACACACATCTCACAAGTGAGGTAGGATAATGACACACTATAGTCTGATAAAGTTATCATCACCAGCAATAGTGTATTATAAGATTCCTACCCTAGAGAAAGGAGTAATTTACTGTTTTATTATAAGCCACATGTTGTATCATGGATTTATATATAAACTGTATTGGCTACCAGTCTAGAAGTGTATGTAGTTTTAAATATAAATATTTTAAAATTCTGCCATTTAGCACATAGTACCAATGCAAGAGGTCAGAAAAGGCCTTTCAAATATGAAGGGAGTAGAAGGAACCAGAAAGCATGAAAAAAATCTCTCTCCAACCTTGAAAGTTTGCCTTCACCCAGCCTTATATAAGATTCATACAAGCAACAAGCATGACAACAGTTCTTAAGGTTCTACAAGGCTCCATCTTTTATAGTCTACAGCATGTGGAAATCAAAAATCAAGCAAGATAAGAAAAGCAGTACTTCTATTGAACTCAAGAATGTACCCTCAACTGTAAATTCTTGGAACGTATATGAGTCAATTTCCCTACATGAAACAGAATTCACCTCAAATCATTCAAATGAAGATACATTAATTTAGGGACTGCTTACAGAAATGTGGGCATAGTTTAGAAAACAAATCAGATGGCGAGACAGTGAGAAACTATGATAACATGAAGATTTTAAAATCCCTAAAAACTAAATGAGGCATACCAGGAAGCCAGTAAGAACCAGAGCCATCCATGGAGGAGAGATTTCCAAAAAGAACGGGCAGGAAGCAATTCCTACCAGAAATAGGGCACCATGGCAGGGAGGAAGTCAGATACTTCAACCTATTTTTCCTACCACACTTCAATATATTGCTAGTGCATCTCACTGTCCAAATTCAACAAAAGAATCTGGATTGTACAGTTTGCAAGGGCCAAATTTGCAAAGCGTAGATAGGGAAAAATATGGCAAAGGATAGAGATGGCAATGAAAATAAACAGAAAGAAATGAAGCTGACCCATACTTCTAGTCACTTCTTAAGCCAGTCTCCTTTCTCTCTCATTGTCCTGTCACTGGCCTTTCGACTTCTTAGAAGTTGCTCTTTTCTACCTCAAAGCCTTTGCACATGCTGATCCTTTTTCCTCAAATTTATTCTATCTTCCTGCATACATCTATTGTGCTCTTGCAGTTATCAACAGCTTGCTCACATAACAACCCAGCTCCACCTGTTATCATCCTTCCCTACTTTGTGCTTGAAATGTACCATATGTAAGCCTGTCTTCTCTAGTCCAGTGCTGCAGGATTCAGCTTTGTTCATGTTAATACTGTGTAGGGTTTAGCTTGCTTCCAGAAATCTTCTAGATAGGCCTTAAAAAACTACATTGAATAAAAGAATTAACTCAGCATACACATGCACATACACACAATCAAAGAAGATAAAGAAGCTGTATTTTATTCTGTAAGACAGAATTTGAAATTTTTAGTTCAATTCAAGGTATCCTCAGTTTAAAGGGTATCATGAAATCAGAGTACTCCTAAGAAGTTTATAAGAATTTAAAACTCCTGGACATCATCTAACAACTATTGACATAATCTGCTAGCCCACTCCAAATCAATTTAAATGGTGCTTTTTTTCCTAAATACTGTCAAATACAATCCACAGAAGGGAGATTTTGTCAACTGTAATAGGTAGCTTATTTATTTGCATGTGTATACCATGCCTATCACTTCTTATCTAAACCACAAGACATTGAGATTGTGAATACTTGCCTGGGCTGGCAGGAACAAATAAAAGATAATAAAATTTATAGCTTAAAAACCAAAGGGGTCACATTTCACAGGTCTATTTAAAGAGGTTCTAAAACCAAAGCAATGCATATGCTCATCATGAAGGAATAGCTGCAGAACACTACACTCCATTAAATCCCTGCCTGAAATAAACACACCCCAGAAATGTAAAACTAAGGAAAAAGAAAAGAAAGAGCCACTATGTTAAGTGACCACATGTGTCAGAGTAAGGTACACAGAATTTCATCTTTCTCCAAAGAAAAGGCCACTTCCCAAAATAAATTCAAAGAAATTCTAAGAAAGAAAAATATATTTAATTTCAAAGGTAGTTTTCTCTTTTGTGGTGGTAATACATACTCCTATAGCAAGCCTGCTTTTTAAAATGAATTTATTTACATCGATGCATATTAAGAGATGCAGCTATAGTTCTGACTAGCTCACTAGCTGCAAATAAGAATGCATATGGGATCCCTGCCCTGGGCACTGTAAACATCCTGTCCTCTGAGGCTCAAAGGTCCCAGGGTTGTCACACTGAGGAGTAACTGTGTGTCTTTTCTCCTCCCATTTTGGCTTCAGTTAGAGTCTATGCTAATATCATTTCCCATTTTCTAGGAAAGAAATTAAAAGTCAGAAACAATTTAAATTACTTGAATCCTCTCTCATGAGAGGAATTTGTATACCTCAGAAATGAATGCCGCTTTTTGATGGGGAATGCTTATTTGCTGTTGACAGCTTTTTAGTGAAAAAGATAGAAATCAGATTGAATTTCGACAGTGAGAAATTGAGAGCTTGTTCTGCCAGCAGGAGGCTGAGGCCTCTAATTTTACCTCTGCAAAACAAAGATGAACCAAGAATATAATCTACCTACTTCTCAAAAACAAAACATAAAAATTCTCCATGTAGCTGGCTTCAAAGTAAGAAAAATTGCACACAGCACCAGCTTCATTCTATCCATCTTGGTATTAATATAATAGCTAGACTGTATTCAAAAGCAGATAGAACAGATTCCAAATTCCATTATACTCTCTATTCTGAACTTTTCATTTGAACAATGAAGTCCACAGTAACCCTATCAAACTTCCTTAAATCAAAGGTCTGACAATACCTGAATACCAAAACATCTCTAACACACAAAGTTAAATTCTATTCTACACACGAAATATTGATCATCAAAGATATGTCTTTACAACAGTGGTGATATACAGATAGTCTTCATTAGACTCTAGTAAGTCCCTAATTGTATGTAATAAATCTAAGCAGACAATACTTGTTTTGTAATAGAAATAAAATTTGGCTCTGGTGAGTCTGTCAGATTCTCCAGAAGTTTCATTTTCCAACATTCGGATCTGAGACAGCAGCAATGTTGGTAAATTTCACATGCCACATGAAGGCTAAGGGAAACACACATCATGACACTTTCCCAAGTTGGTGTATTATGCCTGTGGAAGGCTTTTTTGATAATAGATTTTTAACATCAGGAATATTCATTTCTGATAATATGACCCTGTATGCATTATCTCAGGAGGAAACAGGATAGATGATTTTAGAGCCTTAAAACAGGTTTTATCAGGTAATATCCCATGGGCTCACCTCTCCCCATAACATTAAAAAAATAATAACAACACTAATTACTACTATTACTATGAAGCTGCCAGACAAGAATATATGTGAGGGTTTGGGGAACAAAATTAATCAAACATAAAAGCAAATATAGCAAAAGAAAATAGCATTAAAAATTCCAGTAATTATAAGGTATCAGGAAGAAAGGACTACATAACTAAAGAGCCTGCTATATTTGATTGAGGAGTGTAAAGTGTTACAGATTATATTAACCATGTTAATACAGTTTAGATCGAAAATTTTCCCAAAAGTCTCATCTGTTCAGAAGTGAGGCTCTTGGAAGGTGATCAGTTCATGGGGGTAATCAATGGATTAAACCTTTGATGAGTTCATAGCTGAATGTGCCATGAGGAGGTGGGGTCAGAAGAGGAGAATCACTGGAGGCCTTACTTGAAAGGATCTGTTCATTTATCCAGCTCCTCCCTTGTCTCTCTTCTTCCTAGTTGCCATGGGTTGAACAGCTTTTCTCTGCCGTGCCATTTCTGAGTAGGAGCAAGCCAACTGTGGGCTAAGCCCACTGAAACCAGTACCAAAATAAACTTCTCCTTTGAATTGTGAGAATCATATATTTTGCTCCAGGGATGAAAAAATGACTAATGTACATGTGTTTTCAAAAACTTTAAAATAAAGCAATTCCTTGTATATATAGGCATTAACAACAGTATATGACAAGACAAGTTAGCTACAGAAAATAACTGAAGTCATATTGAGTTGTAAGTTCAAAATAGTTAATTTTACCACATTACTAAATTTTCATTGAAAGTAATATCAAGATTAAAAAAACAAAAGGAAGTGCTCATCCAATTCAATCTCAGTATTCTACAGCAGAGAAAGAAAATCCAATGAAAAGAAATAACTAATATCCACTTCTGGAAATATTATAGATTATCATGAAAAATCTAAAAACCTAGAAATTCCACATAAAATATGGTAAATATCCTTTCAAAGGATGCTTGTCAGATAAAGAAAAATAACAAGGAAAACAAATGAATGCTAGATGAAGAGCAAAAGAAAAGTGAGATAAGCAGAACTAAAGTAGTCTAACATCCTAGAATTTTAAATTATACTACACTAAAATAAGTTGAGGATGCATGTTTTAGTTTCTAAAGAAATCACACAAAGAATAGTAAAATTAACAGTCTAATAAGTGATGGAGTAATTTTAATGTAATTAATAAAAAGGGCAAGAAAGGTGAGGAAAGCAACATCACAGGTAGAATAAATAAAGAACAAACAGTAAATCAGTTAATACAAGAGTAAGGCAAATGAACTAGATACACACACACATATACATGTACACACACACACCCCAATAGCAACAACACAGCACCTGAGCACTGAGCACTGTATCTATCAATATCTTGTTGCACTTAAATCCTTCCCTTTTTTCTTTTTTCAGTACTTAAGATTAGACTCAGAGCATTCATAACAAGATACACCCCAAGTTCTTCTTTTTCTTTTTTTTTTTTTGAAAAAGGATCTTACTAAATTTCCCAGGCTATATTTGAACTTGGGATCCTCCTTCCTTAGCTTCCTCAGAGTGCTAGGATGACTTATTCTTAAATGCCTATGTTAGAAAAGAGGAATTGCTAAACATACATCTCAAAATTTTTTTCAAATAAAGAACTAAAAATTCCCTCCCCCCAGAAAATAGGGAAAGGATGAAAATAAGAGTAGAAATTAATATAGACCACAAACTACAAAAAAAGTCAAAAATATGAAAATTGTTTCTTTGAAAATTAACAAAATAAATAGCCTAACAAAAATGAAGAGGAAAAAAGGAGAAAAACATTATAAAAGCTATGAACTTCAGTACTAAACAAGAGGACACCGTGACAGTTCCTACAAATCTAAATGAGTTAATAAAATAATATCCATTTTACCTTGATTATGGTGAAGATATCGTGGGTATTTGCATATGTTCAAACTCAATAAATTGTATACATTAATGTAATGGTTGATTGTGTCAACTAGAGAAGCTTAGAAGCTTAATTAAATCAGCTCAGTAACTGCACATGCTAGGGTGTAGAGTACCCACCCTAGGATGGCTCAAGGCCTGGATAGAATATAAGGGAAATAAGGAAAGACAGACTTGTGTTGTAGCCAGGGGTTGTAAGGAAAACAATTACATACAGGACACATAATTTATAGTATTGTTTATAATGGCCACCCAAGGAGTCAAATACAAAGAAAGTGCAAGAAATCTGTCTACAACACTAAAGACCTAGAAAATCCAGTCAAGGGTCTGGATCCCATGGCAATATCAGTTCAGCTGAAAACCTAGAGCCCATAACAATGACCCATGCATGTCTCCTTCACAGATCTGCACTTGGAAGGCCTAAAGGTCAGCAGCGTAAGCTAGAAAGTCTATGCCAATGGGGTGAAGGGTCTGTTCCAGCAGACCAAGGGTTCTGTACTGGAGCCAAGAAGTGATGCTCAAAATAAGGACAGGGCTCCCCTGAAAAGTACCACAGCCATTCTCAGCAACAGTGAGGTCCTGAGCTCCTCCAATGATGAGAACAGCCGAGTTCATGTTAGGAAGTCAGCGTGACAAACTTCTCCTAGAGATCAAATAGCACACATCTTCCCCTCTTGAACCGGAAGTGATGTTCAAAGAACAAAAGCTCCCCCAAAGTGAACCACAGCCATTCTCAGCAACAAGGTCCTGAGCTCCTCAGATGATAACAGCCAAGTTCATGTTATGAAAGCCAACTTGAAAGCTCCTCCAGGAGAACCAGTGGCTCCAAACAACAGCAGCACTTAGGAGAACCTACATTGCTACTCTCCCTCTCCAGGTCTCTTTTATGCTGGTAACGGTCCTCAGATGGGCTATCCACGCTCAGCACCATGCTGATTCATTTCAGCTGGTGTTTAAGTTGACCAACAGTTACCAGTCCCCTATAACTTGCTTCTGTTCTTTGGAGGAACTCCAGTCTTCAACTTCAGCTTGGAAATCATCTCCTGGCTTCTAGCATACTCTTTGGCTTCCACCTCAGATCCTTCAGCCTTCTGATGTAGACTCTTCAGCCTTCCAGTGTAGACCAGCTTTCCATGGTAAACTCTTCATCCTTCCATGGCAAACTCTTCAGTGTTCCATCACAGACCCATTGGGCTCCTGATACAGATTTGCACAGGACACTGCAGTGAACTCCAGACTTTGGACTGAAACCTTCAGTCTCCAGTACGCCCACATCCTCTGCATGTTTCCTCATCCAACTTTGTAGCTGACTATCCTAAGTCAGTCTTGTAACTTCTTATACATTTGTATATCTGTTTCTCTAGTAAAACACTAATATAATTAAATATATGCAAGTCATTATATACCAATTATGCCTCAATGATTCTGTATTTTAAATGATTATAATGTTTTTAGGCTAATTTAAAAATTAAGGTAAAATGATTTTTTTCGATAAACTACAAGAGATACAAGAAGAAATAGGGAATTTGAATACATAACTCTGTATTTCTTTTAAAATTTAAATCCATTATTAAATTACACCGGAAAATAAAATTTTAACCCAGATGACTTCTGTGGTGAATTTATTTAAATAGTAAAGAAGAAATTATATAACCTCTCTCATAAAACAAAAAAATAGGAAAGAGTCCTCAGTTCACTGTACAATGCTAACATTAGCTTACCACTAAAACCGAATGAAAGAAAGAATTCTATTTTATTATTACATAAATTCCTGAAAGGGATACAATTAATCGATAATAGGAAAATGTATAACAACCAGGTTACACTTCTTCTGAACAGGCAAAATTCATTTAGCATTGAAAATTTAATATAATTCAGCAAATTAAGAGAATAAAATAAGATAAATCTATGATCATTTTTATAGATGCAAAAATACACTTAATAAATTTCAAACCTTTACATTATTTTACAACAAAAGTCTTAACAAATTAGAAATGGAATCTGGTAAATTTTTTTTAATATATTGAGTATTGTTATCTTCAAAGTTGTTCAGATTACAAGATATAGGCATAAAAAAATGATCAAACAACCTAACAATGAAAGCACAAACTGTTCTTTTTGATGAACTAACAGATTAGCAATAGTTATCTATCTTATATATATACATATATATGAATATCTGGTAAATCTTGTCGACAAAACTCTTATCAGTCAGTATTTCCAACACCCACAACTTAAAGGAGTACAAGTATTTTAGATTGGCTGGTGTTTTAAAAGGATTCAACTCATGGTTGTCTGGTTTCAAGATAGAAACATCATGGTGGAACAGTGTGATGGAGCGAAGCTGCCTAGTTCATGGTGGCTGGAAAGCAGATCACTGGAACAGCACCAGAATGGAGGTGGAAGGGACTAGACATAGATCTCAAGGCCATGCATCCGTAACTCACCAAGACTACTTCCAAAAGTGTGCTCCACCAGTTCCCCAGAAAAACCTTAAAGCCAATCAGATTGATGCTCCACCTTAACTGATGCCAAACTATACTTAAAATTTAAAGCACTGACAGTATGCAACACACTTCATAATGTAGTATTCAAACATTTCCTGCATATCAATGCAATGGTCTAAATGTATATGTCCACCACCCCACTCATATGTTGAAACCTAATCTCCAATACAATTGTATTATAAGGTAAGTCTGTTAGAATATGATCAGGTCATAAGAACAAAATCCACATGAATGTAACTAGTGTCTTTTAATAAAAGAGACCAGAAGGAATTTAATTTACCTCATTCACCAAGCAGGGGAGTGGTCTATATGAAAAGGGACCTCAGTGGGCATGGTGATACATGCCTGTAATCCCAGCACTCTGAAAGGCTGAAGCATAAGGACTGCAAGTCTGAGCCCCACCTGGGAAATTTAGCAATTAAAAAATTAAAAAGGGTGGGAGATGTAGGACCTAGATTCAATCCCCAATACCAAGGTAAGGAGTGAAGAGAAGTGGAGAGGAGGGAAGGGAAAGAAGGAGAGAGGAGAGGAGTATAAAAAGAAAAGAAAAAGGGCCTTTACCAGACACCAAATCTTCCAGGTTCCTTGATCTTTGATTTATTAGATTCCAGAACTGTGTGAATAAATGTCTACTATTTGTAACCACTGTCCCAAAGCATCCTGTGGTCATGAGTAGTGAAGTTGGATGAACAGCTATTTACACCCACTTGTGACTTTCTTATAAAGCTGTGGCAATTTTTTGCTTGTTTGTCTGGGGGGTTTTGTGTTTGTTTTTGGTACCAGGAATTGAACTCACAACCTTACACACACCAGACAGGGGTTTACTCTGCTGAGCTATGGCCATTTTGTTTTGCATGCCTAATATCTGTTCCTGGCTGACTTCTTTTTCTCCTATCTGTTCGACTGCCAAATAAATGCATGATGAGTGCATTACCTCTAATTTTTGCCTCAGAATCTTTTTGGCACCAACCTATTACAGTTGCATAGATAGATGGATAAATGTTTATCATTATAATAAACATGTTGTAATTGTAGTAAATATTATTCTAAAAATCATATTCAGCCCCCCCAAGCCCAAGTTCAGCAATCACAATTGTGGAACTTTTTATAAATATGTATTTGCATTTGTTATTTACTTTCAGTAATGCTAACAATTTTCAGTTATTTTTTATTTTATAGATAAATTTTATCATGCACACATAATAGTTTTCCTGGATTTATATGTTTATAAGTCCCATTGAATTTTCTTGTCTTATTACTTATTTAGGACTTTCAAATGAATATAATTGCCTTACACTCTTGTAATAAAGCAGGTCATTCTTGGAGTGTAGTAAAAAAGTTATACAGGTCGATCATTATAGTTATCAACTTCTTTAGCAATTGCCCTATACTCTTTAAATGACCACTATGTAGAAATAAAAATGGCTGTATTAGTTACTTTCTTGTTGTTATGACAAAATATGCAACACCCACAAGTTAAGGGATGGCAAGTTTATTTGAACTCATGGTTTATAGAGATTTCAGTTCACAGTTGGCTGGCTCTAAGGCAGGGCAGCACGGCAGAGGGACACAGCAGAGGAGAAACCGTCCATGGCATGGCAAGGAGTAAGGAGGAAGCAAAGAGCCTTCCTTCTTATTTTCCTTTTTATTCCATCTAGACTACAAATCTTTTGACTGATACCACCTTGGCCTTCCCTCTTTAATAAATCCATTATCTACACCTAGAAGTAAGCTAAGCCAATCAGTGGACACCTAGAAGTAAGCTAAGCCAATCCAGTATCACACACCCATGATCCAGCCACTTCCCCAAAGCCTCACCTAGAAGACATGAGGCTTGGGAGAGATATCTAGATATAAACCACAGCAATGGCCATTAAGAGAGGTTGAAAAGAGAGAAAACGGCCTCCTAGGGAGTGACAGCAAGAGTATCTCCAATGGCAATGGGAAAAAGGAGATACCCTGAGGCAAAAGTGAAAGATAAAGTCTAATATAAAAGGATGAATGAAAAAAGAAATCTAACTGGGCCAAAATCCAGTGTCTAGAGGCTGTGTGGGGGAACACTGGACCACTCCTTGACTACAGAACCCCATCCCCCTACCCGGACCCAACATACATGCCATCTTGGGAAAGGGTTGGACTGAAGGAGGGACCCAACCCTTCAGTGATAGCCTGGCTGATGGAATAGACTCACAATCACTCTAACTGCATTGCTGGGCATCGCAAGTGAGATACATGCAAGCCAAGCATTCGGATCCACCAAAAGCAGGAGAACATAATGGGAAGAAATAGCGCTATGGCACCCATGAGTGGCAGAACTATGTGGAGAGAGAAAGCTTACCCAATACAGAAAAGTATAAATCACCTATTCCCCCACACACAAAGAGACATTCAGTTTGTCACCCACGATCTCTGGCAGGTTTCTATTCAGGGAGGGTTGCTACTGCAGAGGACTAAGAAACCCAAGTTTGTGACAAGTACAAGGATAGAAAGTGGAGAAATGGAAATCTATGATAGGAGTGATAAACACTGGTGCCCAGGTCGGAGGGCAATTAAACACTTTCCTATTGTTTCTCCACACACCAGAAAGGCATGAAATGGTTTGAAGTTCTGGCTCCCACCTCCTACCAACAAATAGGGCAGTCTTGGGGCTGACAGTCTTGGGGTTGGCTCTAGTTTCTGCAGGCAGGTACGAGACAAACAGATGCCTGCAGACAGAGAGTCAAAAAACAGTACTTGGGCCTGAGGCACTCTGGCACTAAAGTAGGCGAGGGAAGCCTGTGGAGGGAAGATGTGGAGATGACCATGATCTATTCTAGGCCTTGAAGGAAATAAGAGTGTGAGGTCCCTCAAAGAAGACAATGCAGAACTGGAGAATTGGGAATCAGGCAAACTACACATTTGCTTTCCCCCAAAGCAACTGAGATGATCAGATCCTGAGAGCACCATGGAGGCCTGCAGCTGGTCATTCAGAGCACAGCATACAACCAGGACATGAGTCTTGAAGGAACGGCAGTCCTCACTGCTTTAGGCAGGCAACTGACTGGTCCACAGGTGGAAACTGGCTGCTCACAATCCAAGTGTGGATACAGGATAGAGCTGTTTGTATGATGCGTGTTAACACTAGAACAACTGTGTGAGGACTTTGTTTTCATTTTTATTTGTTTATTGTTAATGATATTTCCTTGCTTGTTAGCTTGATCTGGATTATCATGGTTGTTTTGGTTTTTTTCTGTTTATATTTTTTTCTTCTGGTTCTTGCTTCTTTGTTGGTATTGTTTGTTCATTTTACTTACATTCTGTAAGGTTTTCCCCTTTGACTTGCTCTCTCTTTTAGTCCTTTTTCACTTATGTATTTTACTTTCTTTTTCCCTATTCTTTTTTCTCTTCTCCTCCTCATTTTCTCACCTCTTCATCCTCCCCCTCCTCTTCCCAGCCTATCTAATGGCATAAGCATAACAGGCAACTGTGTGTGTACATTCAAGAGTAAGAATTATAATACTGTAATTTAAACAGTACCATTCAAGTGAATACCACAGTAATCCTTAGCAACATTTTTCCTAGAGTATCCAAAACAAAAACCAACCACAAATATATAAACAGGTTCCAACAACATGACAGGCTCCTTCGATCTCTGAATACACCTTCACGTATCTATGTAAACCCTTCCACCTACTGAAATACTCTCTCAAACTCCCTCAACATTAGTTCTCATCCCAGATAAAAGATAATTCTGACCCCAAATCTATTGACATTTCTCTTACCTTTCTCTCTCTGATTGAAATATCCCTTCTTTTCCCCTCTTCTCTGCTTCTTCCCACCCCTCACAGTCAAGATTAACTGCAAATAGCGCTGTAATACACTTTTTAAGGGATACTGATAAAAAACTAAAATTATCGAAATAAGTTTTATTGTTTATGATTGACGTTAGGTTGGATCTGTTCAATCTGTTATAACCCATAGAAATTATATCCTTACAACACAATGACAAAGCACAATCTAATTAAATTGAATAAGCTGAAGTGATAATCCCTCTTGACAAAACCTAAAACAAATCACTGGAAAATAGAACCTAACTAAAGAGATATTCAAATGAAAAACAAATTTTCTTCATTCTATTTGACCTCAACTCTCAGCATGCACAGAAAGAAAGAAAGAGAGAAATACACAAATAACAAACTCACTGAGAGAGAAATCAGGGAAGCAATACCTTTTACAATAGCATCCAGAAAATGAAATACTTAGGAATCAATCTGACAAAAGTTGTAACTATGTTGAAAACTATACTACTCTGAAAAAGGATATTGAAGAGGATATTAGAAAATGGAGAGATATCCTGTGCTCTTGGGTAAGAAGAATCAATATAGAGAAAATAGTCATACTTCCAAAACTGTTACACAGATTCAGTGCAATCCCAATCAAAATTCCCATAGCATATCTTACAGAATTAGAGAAAACAATCCTAAAATTCAACTAGAACCAGAAGAGACCTAGAATAGCAAAGGTGGTCCTGGGCAACAAAGGTAAGGCAGGAGGCATCACAATCCCTGACTTGAAATTATACTATAAAGCTACTGTGATAAAAACAGTGCGGTACTTGCAAAAATAAAAAGACCCAAAGATCAATGGAATAGACTAGAAGATGCAGAAACAACTACAGACACACTAAGTTACTTTGTCTTTAACAAAGGTGCCAAATACATTCATTGGAAGAAAGATAACCTCTTTAATAAATGGTGTTGGAAAAACTGGCTTTCCACATGCTGAAAGATTAAAACTTTCTTTCACCATGTACTAAGCTTAAATCTGAATGGATTAAAGATCTCAACATTAAAACAGGAACATTAAATTTTCTGGAAGATAGAGTAGGTAAAACTCTTAAAGACATTAGTGTAGGCAAAGACTTTGTGAATAAAAGCCAGATTGCACAGGAATTACTGCAAAGAATCAACAAATGGGATCTCATCCTACTGAAAAGCTTTTTCACAGCAAGAGAAACCACCAACAGAGTGAAGAAACAACCCACAATGTGGGAGAAAATGTTTGCCAGCTGTCCCTCAGATAAAGGATTACTATCAAGAAGGTATAAAGAATGCAAAAAAATTAGTCCTCCAAGATTTAAAGACCCAATCCAAAAATGGGTATCTGAGATGAGCACACAATTTTCAGATGAAGAAGTATGAACAGCAAATAAATACATGAAAAAATACTCAACAGTACTGGTCATTCAAGAGATGCAAATTAAAACAACACTGAGATCCCACTTCACCCCAGAGAGAATGGCTAATATTATGAAGTCAACCAATAACAAGTGCTGAAGAGGCTGTGGGAAAAAAGGAACCCTTCTCCACTTTTAGTGGGAATGCAGGCTTGTGCAGCCACTGTGGAAGTCAGTGTGGAGATTCTTCAAAAAGCTAGGATTGGAGGTCCGATTTGACCCATTTATTCCCCTTCCAGACATCTTCCCAAGTGAATTGGAAAAAAAAAATGAACGACAAATTTACCAAAGAAATAGAAAAACAGAAATCTCAGACATGAAGAATTCTATTGAAAACATGAACAGCAGAAATGAACAATGTGAATGAGGCTTAGAAATCAAGATAAAAATGGAATCATATGATAATACACTCAGAGAAACCTTAAAAGCAGTGTAAGACCAAAGAAAATTCATCTAACAGCTACTAGGTGATACTGTTAAGGTTTATATTCCTGTGGCCCCGCCAAGTATCATGTAATCATGGCATGGACATGCCTAAGTCTAGCATTCATAATTGGTTTGTTGTCTGGTGCTGGGATTGGTGGTGTGAGTGTGGCACCCACCCAGGGGTGGAGCCAACATATGGTGTAAGGGCAGGAAGAAGGCAAGTCTTCCCTCTCTTTTATCTGGTTTGCACCTTGCTGTTTTTGCAGCCACCATGAATGGCTGACCACCTGCCACACCACACTGCCTTGGAGCCAACTGAGTATGGACTGAAATCTCCAAGAACTATAAGAAATAAACCTTTCCTTCCCTAATTTTCAGCAGCAGGTATTTTGTCTCAGCAATGAGAGAAAAGTAACTAAGACAGACACTAAGAAGACTACCCTAAGGCTAATTGGAGTTAGAGAGAAATTAGAGGGGAGTACACATGGAATAAAAAAGACTATTTACAGAAATCATAGCAGAAAACTTTCCAAGTATGGAGAAAGAGCTCAACTTACAGGTAATCAAGGCTTATAGAACACCAAATGACTATGATGGAAAAAAAGACACTGCCCAGGACACAACATACTCAAAATCCCAGAAGTCCAACACAAAGATGGAGTCCTAAAAGCTGTCAGAGAAAAGCAAAAAAAATTACTTATAAAGATAAACCCATTAGGATTACCACAGACTTTTCAACATAAACCTTAAAGGCCAGGAAAACTTGGAGTGAAGTATTTCGAGTCCTAAAAGAAAACAATTTCAAACTGTCTTTCAAAAATGATCAACAAATAAGGTCTTTCTCTGACAAAGAGCATCTTAAGAAATTCGTGACCACAAAGCCAGCACTCCAAGAAACACAAAAAAAATATTTTAAACATAGATAATGAAACCAACAAAGTCAAAAGTTCTGATAAAATGAATATACCAAACAAGCTGAGTAGTTAAACAAAATGAAAATTAATGAAGTTAACAAGAAAAAGAACACAGTGACAGAAATAAATTAATACTTATTACCTTTCAATAATAACTCTCAATTTAAATGGCCTCAAGTCTCCAAGTAAAAGAGTCAGATTAGGAGACTAGATAACAAAAACTTGACAGTCCATTGCATTGAAGAAACTCATCTACTTTAAAAGCAAAACTCGTAGACTAAAAATCAAAAGATGAAAAACAACATTCAATGTACTAGAGTCTCAAAAGCAAACAAGGGTAGCAAGTTTATCTTCAGACAAAGTAAACTTTAAGCTAAAACTGATCATCAGAGTCAAGAAAGATCACTACATATTAATTAAAGATAACAATTATAAGTATATATACCAACTGTTGCTAAACACAACTTTATAAAACAAACGCTACCAGACATAAAGCATAAACAACAACACAACTATAGGAGGTGAACTCCACACCTTGATGTAACAAATAGATCAACTACACAAAAATTTAGCAAAGAAATATCAGAACAGAACCACACCTTTCAACAAATAAATTTAATAAATATCTATAGAACATTCCACCCTACTAAAACAAAACACACATTTTTCTCAGCAGTGCACAGAACTTTCTCCAAAATGGACCACATAGTAGTCCATGAAGCCTGATTAAATAAACCCAAAGATTCAAAATCACCCCATGTATACTATCAGATCATAGCACACTGAAACTAGAAATCAATTGCAAAAGAAGCAGAGAAATTTTACAAATACCTGGATATTATTGAACACATTTCTGAGCACTCAATGAGTCACAGAATAAATCAAAAAGAAATTGAACAATTCCTAAAATCAAACAATAATTCCAGTACAACATACCATAAATTAAGAGACACATTGGAAGCAGTCCTAAGAGGGAATCTTATTGCTATGAATGCCCACATCAGAAAAACAGAGTAATTCCAAATAAAAAACTTAAATGATTCACATCAAGATACTAAAAAAACAAGAACAATACAAACACAAACCTCATAAAGGAAGGAAATTATAAAGATTGAAGTGAAAATTAATAAAATTGAAACTAAAAATAATACAAAGTATCAATTAGAGGATTGTTTCTGTGAAATAGTAAACAAAATAATCAAAACATTAGCCAAATTTACCAAAAGATGGAAGAAGAGGCACCAATGAATGCAATTAGAAATGAAAAAGGCAAAATCACAATGGACATCACTAAAACCCAAATGATTGTTAGTAATTACTATGAAAAATTTTACTCCAACAAATTGAAGAATCTTGAACAAATGGACGAATTTCTAGACACATACAAATTACCAAAATTGAACCAAGAAGACACAAAAACTCTGAACAATCCAATAAAAGGCGATGAAAGTAAGGCAATAATGAGAAGCATACCAACTAAAAAAAACCCAGGACTGATGGATTCACCACTAAATTCTACAAGAACTTTAAGGAAGACCTAACACTAAGACTCCTCAAACTCTTGAGGGCATTTGAAAGTGAAAGAATACTTCTCAACTCATTCCTGGAAGCTAACATTACCCTGATTCCAAAACCAGAGGGGGATTCAACCAAAAAAGAAAACTACAAGCCAATCTCTTTCATTCACACAGATGTAAAAGTCCTCAGCAATGTACTGGCGAACAACGCAACAAATCATCACAAAGATTACACATCCTGACCAAAAAGGCATCATTCCAGCAATACAAGGATGGCTTGAAATACACAAATAAAAAAAAAAGAAAAGAAATACGTAAATCAATAATTGTAATATGTCCCAAATACAGAAACAAGGACACAAATCACATGATCATCTCAATAGACATGGAGAAAGCCTTCAATAAAATCCAACATCTATTCATGACCATAAAAAAAAACTAAAGAAAATAGATATAAAGGTACTTTATCTCAATCTGAAAAAAAGCTATTCATGACAAACCTATAGGCAACATTATATTAAATGGGGAAAAACAAAAAGCTTTCCCTCTAAAATCAGGAACAAGAACAACCACTAGCACCACTCCTCTTCAATATAGTATTGTATTTGAGACATTAGCCAAAGCGACCAGATAAGAAAAAGTAATAAAAGGGATATGCATAGAAAAAGAAGAAGTCAAATTATCAATAGGGGAAGATGACATGATTTTTACATATAAGACTCCAAAATTTTATATATATACTCCACCAAAAGACTTCTAGAGTGAATAACCAAATCCAGCAATGTATCAGGATACAAATAAACACACAAAATTAATAGTGCACCTGTACACCAATAATGAACTCATCAAGAAAAAAATTAGGAAAACAATATTGTTCTGAATAGCACCGATAAAAATTAAATACTTAGGAATTAACCTACCCCAGGAAATGAAAGACTTCAGCAACATAGTTTCCTAAAAAAGAGAGAGAGAGAGAGAGAGAGAGAGAGAGAGGGAGAGAGATCAAAGAAAACATTGGAAAACAGAAAGATACTCTCTGTTCCTGGATAGGCAGAATCAGTATTGTCAAAATGAACATACTTCCAAAACTGATATGTAGTTTTAATACAATCCTAATCAAAGTACCGAAATCATTCCTCACAGAACTAGAGAAAAGAATCCTAAAATGTATATGGAACAAGAGACTCAAAATAGTAAAAGCAAATGAGTAACAAGCGCAGAGTAGGCAGCAGCATCATCCCAAATTTCAAGTTACATTACAAAGCTATGTGATAAAAACAGAATAGTCCTGGCACAAAACATATGTGAATTAACAGAACAAAATAAAAGACACACAAAAAAAATCTCAGACATGTTCCGCCATCTGGCCTTTGACCAAAGTTCCATAAATGTAGTAAAGATAGCCTCTTTAGCAAATGCTAGAGAAACTGGCTATCCATATGTAGAGGACTGAATCTACAGCCATATCTCTTACCACGTACTAAACTAAAATCAAAATGAACCAAAGATCTAAGTATTAATGCAGAAACACTTAACATTTTGGAAGATAAAATGGTAAAACTCTAGAAGTCATTGGCATAGTGAAGAACTTTCTGAACACCAGTTGCACAACAAATAACATCAAGCATCAAGAACTGGAAGTATATCAAATTAAAAACTTCTGTACATCAAAGAAAACAACCAATAGAGTAAAGAGACAGCCTACAGAATGAGAAAAAAATTGCCAGTTATTCCATGAACAGGGAACTAATACCTCTAAAATATAAAGAACTCAAAAAAATTAGATGCCCAAAATGAAAGATGCAATCAAAACTTGCACAACTGAAATAAACAGATACTTCTCAGAAGAAGAAAAGCAAATGACTAATAAATACATGAAAAATATTCAACAATGCTGTCCATTGAGGATTGCAAGTTAAAACAACACTGATATTCCATCTTACTTGAGAAAGAATGGCTACCATCAAGAAATCAAATAATAGCAAATATTGGTGGGGTTGTGGGGAAAAACAAACCCTTTGGTGGGAATGCAAACTAGTACAACCACCATGGAAATCAGTATGGTGATTCCTCAAAAAAACTAAAAACAGAAATTCCTTTCAACCCAGCTATTCCCCTTCTAGATATCTTCCCAAAAGAGTTAAAGACATCATATTATAGTGATACATGTATATGCGTGTTTATACCAGAACAGTTCATAACGTAGAATGCTGTAGGTCCATCAGCAGATGACTAGATAAAGAAAATTTGGTATATATACACAATGGAGTACTACTATGCTATAAAGAAGGGAAATTTGAATCATCTATAGAAAAATGGATGCAATTTCAGAGCATAACAATAAGTGAAATAAATCAGATACACAAGCTTAAATAGCACATAGCATATGAGAAACTCAAAGTATAAATAAGTTAAAGAGCAAAATAAAAGGTAGATAACAGGAAACAGGGAGATCTTTTGCAAAAGGAAAGGAAACCAAGAAATGGAAGGAGGAGACAGGGAGGGACAGGGACATTAAAAAAAATTCTGATGTGTTACGTACATGTACCAACTCCCTCACAATAAATGTAATCATTATGTACTTCAAATGTACTAATAAAAATAAAAATGTTTTTATAAAAGAGGTTAAGATTGTGAAGCTATTGAGAAAGTGAAGAATTTTGTAGGCTATAAAAGAAACAACATTAAAAGCAAACTATTAGCCTGTGTTTCTGGGCCTGACTTTCTGAGAAATAGTCTCTGTGGGTACTTAACCAACGATATTTTACAGAGTTGTTAAGTGTGATCTGTAGGACATTTGTATTTGTAGTGCCAAAGAGTTTGTGAAAATGTAGATTCCTAGGCCCTACCTAGAACTTCTAGATCCAGATATCAGTGACTGAAGTTTGGGGTTTTGAATTTTTCACAAAATTTGGAAGTAATTTTGGTATCACTGAAGTTAAAGAACTGGAGATTTGGATTCTACAGTATTATGGAGTAGATTCATATAGGAATTGTTTGTACAAATATTGCATACCTTACACTTTAAGAGTCTCTTCCAGGATTTAGACCTGGAAATTGCTACTTAAGAGTTCTGAAAATACAAGGGCTGGGGGTATAGCTCAATGGTGGAGTTCTTGGCAGCAGGCTCTGGCTTCAATTCTTAGTTCAATTCTTTAACTTATTTACACACACACACACACACACACACACACACACAAAGAAAAAGTAGGAGAAGAGGGCTTTCTTTGCCTTTCTTTCAAATGCCTCTGACCCAAATCAAGGCAAGGAGTATCAGTCAGAGAGACAGGAAGAATAGTATTTTGGCTTCTCCCTCTTCCTGGTATCTAACTCTGTGCCCATGCCTCTACTGACAAATCTGTTCGGAACCCAAAAGTAAAATAATCATGAAAAAATGAAGTTAAGCAGAATGCACAGCAAGACAGACATGGTCAGGAAATAAACCTGCAACAAATCAACAAAATGACCAGTATGTTGTGTAACCCAGAAATAAGGTAGTAAGAACCCAAGACAAATTTCCTCTACTCTACTTTACTGTCAGTCAGACCTTTTTATATATTCTCAACTCCTTCAATGTACTCCATGGTGACTGAAATTTAAAGGTTTTTGTTCCCACAGAAAGGTTAATTTTAAAGTAAATCCACATGCCCATCTCAGCTCTACTGCCCACATCACTGGGTAAAAAGGGAGTTCAACAAGAATACTTATAAACGATGCCAATTTATAAGCATTTACAATTTTTAAAGGCCTGAAATACCTTACTTATAACCCTTGCTTCTTTTATTTCTTGCCATAATGATACAGACTTGGGAAAGCATCGGCATCTGAATTCTGAATCTTTTCTTAAAAGACAAGAAAAATATTACGTTTTTAAAAAAAAAATTGTTTCCATCTTTTTCACACTTCCAGTTCTCTGCTTGCTTACCGGAAGGCTTAAAGTATTGTTTGGTATGTGATAGGATTAAACAAAAAGCAAGTATGCTGCTCCACAGACTTCCCCATGTTCTCTCACCTCAACTTTTAATTAAAATTCTGTCAGTCGAGGATAAGGGAAAAAATACAAAGGCAATTATATACTGAAAACAAAAGAGCATATTTCACCAAAGCATAAGCTATTAGCACTTTCTTGGATATCTGATCATCTGAATTTAGAACCACATGCTCAGCTCCCATGAGATGCCAGCCTCCAATTCTGCAGAGTAAAAAAGTCAATGCCAAAGCAAGAGAAAATGAACAGGGTGCCTTTCTGAGCAGATAAAGTTCCGTGAGGCTGTCAGTCAGCTACATCACACCCACGCAGGCCTGAACCTCGTCCTGAGGAGCTATCCTGATGAGAGCTCCTTTCGACGAACACGCGACATCCATGAGGACTCAGGGAAGCAGAAACCCTCAAGAGGAAAAAGACATTCATGAGGAA
The DNA here is from genome assembly GCA_004363535.1 of Dasyprocta punctata. Taxonomy (NCBI): domain Eukaryota; kingdom Metazoa; phylum Chordata; class Mammalia; order Rodentia; family Dasyproctidae; genus Dasyprocta; species Dasyprocta punctata. The sequence continues at coordinate 30,077 of RJWM01006904.1, read as the reverse complement.
AAAGACAAACCAACTTCGGCCAGAGGCTCCTTGTTCATGACTCACACTGTGTGACTTGAATAATATAATTCCAACAGTAAGGTACCAAGATGATGAAAAGTTCAAATGGAGCAAGAGTCAGGCCTGCCCCTCTCCCATCACCTTCTTTCTCCGACAGTCGCTGGGGATTTCTGGAGAACCCTATAAGTCTCCAGACCATTTTTCAAAATCACTAATGTGGAACCTAATTTTTACTGGGGCTTGAGATTTTTTCTTATACATCCGACAGATTTAACTTCCTATCAGTCCTAGCCAGACTTTGCAAATGGTTAACCAATTTCAACTGGCTGAAAACATCACCTGTTTTTAACCAACAAAACTGTGGTCATTTGTTTCATCTAGCTTTGAATTTCCAGTTTGTTGGCTTTGCTATATGAGAGATACGTAGGTTTGTAGAGGTGGATGCAATAAAGAAACATTAATTGGTATGTTTAACCATCTACCATATGAAAAGTATTTTAAATAAATGGTTTGTTACATCATCTAAATGAGTATTACGTCTGTCACTGACATGAGCCAACTGACCAGTATTATGCTAATTAACTTCTCTGAATCTCAAACAATTAAAGAATAAAACTTAAATTTGAAATAAGAGAGACAGATGAGTGTACATACATAATTTTATTTACCTTACAAATGATAACCCAGCTTCCTAGGGAACCACAGCATCCTAGAGGACCACAGCATCTTTCATTTGATCCTTTTAAATATACTACTTCATGTACTAATTCTAGTGAACATTTCTAAAATGAATTTTAACTCATGATTAGGCACAAACTTTGCATTAAGAAAGATTTGTTCCCTATACCCTTCTTACGGTAAGAAGCAAAACTGACTCTCACCATTTAATCATAGTTATTTTATTATAAAATTATTAAGAACTTAAAAAAGAACAATGCTTGAAGATCTACACAAGATCTGTTATAAACAGTGTGACCTTGGTAAATGATAGACAAAAAGAACAATGCAACTAAATAGAAGGATAAGAAAGCAACTCATATATGTATGGACAAAGATATATACAGTTCCACATGGAAGAAAATGGCCTTTTTATATAGCCAATTGTACATTCATTTGATACAAAGAAGAAATGAACGTCTATCATATGCAATAGACAATATTAATTCTAGGCAAGTTACAGAGTTAAATATGAAAGATGAAATAACACAGCTTCTGGTGTAAAATATGGAAGAAAATCAGCATGTCTTTGCAAGGGGCAAAAGCATTTTAAGTGGGACACAAAAAACTCTACTAATAAACTAAAGTTTCATAAACTGAACTTCACTGAAATAACAATATACTACTGATATCGGCACTACTCCTGAGATACCTCCACTAGAGCCACTGCTCTTGAAAACTTTGGAAACCAGATGCAGACACTGCCACCACGGCACTCATTACCAGAATGCATTCTTTGCAGTCCTGGGTTTTTACTTTGGTTCCTTTGACTTGATTTGGGATTTTTTTTTTTTTTTTGGCATGGAGGTATGGCATGATTTTGTTTTACATTATGAGTTACTCAAATCTAATGCAGGTGTGACAGATTGGTTGGACCTATACATAGGAAACCTAGAACAATTAATATCTGGTATTCTCAGCTTTCATAGTGAAAGCAACTGTGCTCACAAAGTTAAACATTTCCAAAATGCAGGATGGCACTGAAGGCCAGGCATCCAGCAAGAACAGTAAGCATCTGTCACAGTCTCCAAAGCTACTTTTTAAGTGCTCGGTTTGGCACCGTATTGTCTCATTAGTGTAAAAAACTGAAAGAGTAAATACGATTCAAAAGTTACAATAGATATAGTAAAAGGGAAATTGCTCAAAGGGAAATTATATTGTTTGATCAATCTTGCATGCCTATATCTGGTAACCTGAGCAACTACTTTTAGGAAAACAATATGCAATATAACAACCATTGTTAAATTCCTACCATCTTGTTTTGAAATCCTGTATCACCATTGTTTCATTGTTGTTGTCATTGTCGTCATCCTTGCCATTTTGCCTTTGCTGTTGTTTTTTAATTGCTTGTTTGCTTCTTGACTCTTCTGGTTTTCTCTCTTTAAAATACAAATAAATAAATAAATAAAAATGAAGTGCTTGGTTTGGAAGGAGCATGGGGAAACCTTCATCTCCCCAGATTTCAAGGTGAAAACATCTAGGGAGCCTCTGCCAGAATCTCCTGTGCATGCCACCCTGCCTCACCCAGATTCCCCAACACTCTTCCAGCTACAGGAAAAGCCCAGCACAAATTAACTCATGATAAAGACAGAGAACAGTTCTTCTTGGTTGTTTCATTTGTGTTATTTTTGTCCACTCAGTAACAAAGAAGGAGAAACCTAAACTGGCCTTGGGCAGATCACTAAAAACATTAAAGCTTTTCAAGGTCAAATTCAAGTCCATCATCCATACTCAAACCATTCCTTATATTGCCCTTGCTCATACATACACACACACACACACACATATATATATATATATACACACATATATATACCTGTAGCAGTTTCCAACACAAGGTGACACAGGTTTGGTATAACATTTTGTTAGTCAATAAAGCACTACAATGCACAGCAATTTTAAAAAATTTTTTTTGAAACATGTATTTTCTGACCCTCTGACTTTTTCTGTCCTCATTCTCACACAAGGTTACATTAGGGAAAGTTAAAAAGGAAGAAAATGGGAGTGGAAATGTTGGAGAAAGAATAGAACCTTGAAGAACTTTTGATGGAATCTGGAATGTGAAATAAGTCAATTCAGTTAGAAAAAAATTACCAGTTATCACATAATACAATGTTACATTGCCACACGCATTCAGAGAGCACAGAAATCAGGGTAGCAATAAATTCATCTGAGAGGACTCCATTCAAGGACTGGAATGTAAATCAGCCCTTATAGGGTAAATTAAATAAGGGCAGATAAATAGAAAAACTTGGAAATTGTTGTTTGTTGTGGCTCATATCTAGACGTCTCCCAGAAACCTCACATGCTGACAGATGGATCTTCTGGAGGAGGAGTGAACCATGGGGGCACTACAGCTGACTTGCTGTTAGGAGCTAGGGTCTGGCCAGGGGAGGCAGATCACTGAAGGCGAGACCTTGAAAAGTTATCTCCTTCCCTGGCTCCTCCCTTCTCTTTGTTTCCTGGCCATCATGATATAAGCAGCATTCCTCCACCAGATGTTTCACCACGACTTCCTGCCTTGGAGCCAGCCAATTATGCACTGAAAACATGAGTCAAAATAAACTTCTCCTTCTTAAAATTGGGGGTGTCAGGTATTTTGTCCCAGAGGCAAGGAAAGTAGCACGAACTGTTTTTAAGACTACCAGTCAGTTGTCTTGATTACAGAGAAAAGGAACCAATTCTAACTTACATATTAAAAAAGATTTATTGGAAAGATATATTATATCCCATAAAACTAATAAAATACAGAGCAAAGCTGAAAATGGGACAGAATCAGCAGATGAATGAATAAATAACATGTATTTATATGTAAGAGTACTACTCTGCCATGAAAAAGGATAAACAAGTCATTTGCATAAAAATGGGTACACCTTGAGACCATAAGTTTAAGTAAAGCAAATCAGACAAGCTTAAATATCACATAATTTATCTTATATGAGAAACCCAGTTGTGGGGAGCCACAGCAGATTGCTATACAGCCTGGGACATCTGAGGACACATGAGGACATAATGACCCCACAGTCTAGTGTAGGCAAACAATGGTCTACACTTATATAAGCGTGACAGCACAGACAGCCATGCACACACTACACAGTTATGACAGTACGCAACAGTGTAAGCCTTGACAACAGCCAATATATACAGGCCAAACAATAGAGGTGCTTGCTGACATCAGTTCCCCGTGCTTCCTTTCCTCTGGGGACCTCGCCTGCAAAAATATCCGTTCAGCTCCCTGACCCCAACACCAACAAAGTATGAAATAAAAGACAGACTATAGTAAAAAGAAAGAGAAGTTACTGTAATCTAGCATGCCCAATATATCTAAAAGTGTACTTTGAGTTAATATAATTGTTTCACGTGTTGTATGTGTTTTGGGGTCTGTTAGTCTGACTGTTACTCTGTGTTTACGATATTTAACTCAATAAAGACTTTAAAATGAATTTTAAAAACCTGATGGTAACAAAAATAATTACTTTCTCATAATTAAAAGTGATCAGGAATCTAAATAGGCCACACATAAGTAAAGCACAAGCATGATAATTGAAGAGGAATAAACTAGCAAAGTCCTCAACACTGATGTATAACCAGAACACTTACCAGGCATCTGATGCCACTACACATAATTCCTAGTAAAGCTACATATAATATTTACTTTCCAAACTATGTTACATTTAGTAATTACTTTCAAAACTATTCTTCATTATTCATATAACTCAAAAGATAGAACAATTGGAATATTCATATGCAAAGAATTAAACTAGACCTTAATTTCTCACCATATGCCAGAATTAACTCAAAAAATGGGCTAAACACTTAAATGCAAGACCTGAATAAGCAAAACAACTATTAAAAAAGAATAAGGAAAAAACTCCATAAAACTAGTCTAGGCGATGATTTCTTTTTTCTTTTGCAGTACTGGAGGTTGAATCCAAGGCCTTTGGTCAAAACCAGAGTTACAGATCCAGCCCTTTCCTATTTTTTATTTTGAGACAACATCTCACTAAGTCACTAAATTGCACAGGGTAGGATTGAATTTGTGATCCTCCTGCCTCAGCCTCCCAGAGTACTAGAATTATAGGCATGTGCTGCCACAAACTCAAAAGCATAGGGAACAAAAGTAAAAATAGATAATTGGGATCATATCTAGCTAAAGTTTCTGTACATTTAAGGAAATAATCAACAGAGTAAAGAGACAACCCACAGAATAGAAGAAAATATTTGCAAACCATATGTCAAGTAAGGGGTTAACATCCAAAATTGAATTACTTGACAGTAAGAAATCAACCCGTTAAGGATCTGAACAGACATTTCTCAAAAGATGGTATACAACGGTCAACAGGTGTATACAAACAAAAATGTTCAACATCATTAATCATGAAAGAAATGCAAATCCAAGCCACAATAAAATATCACTTCACTGCAAGATATAAAGAAAAGCAAACCACTGTACACCAATAATAGGAATGTGCGTTAGTTCAGCCATTATGGAAAAGATATGGAAGTTTCTCAAAAAAATTAAAAATAGAACTACCATAAGATTTAGCAACCCCAGTACCAAATATTTATCCAAAGAAATAAAATCAGTATATGGAAGAGACAGCTGCACTCCAGTACTCATTACAGGACTGTCTTAAGTCTACATGTGATATCACTCTAAATATCTATCAACAGATGACCTGAAATATGTTGTGCACACACAATGGAATACTATTCAGACTTTCAAACATCTAAATTTTCTCATCTGCAATACCAATGAAAATGAAAAGCATTATGTTAAATGAAATAAGCACCTAAAAACACATACTGCATTATCTTACACATAGAATCTTAAAATCTTGAACTCACAGAAGTAGAGAATGGAATGGACAATAGCAGAGGCTAGGTTTGGGGGAACTTGTGCTGAGAAGATGTTGGGTGATGATGTAAAATTTCAGTTAGATAGGAATGCCAAAAAGATCTACTGTAAACCATGGTGGTTTTATTAGTAACTTTCCTGTCACTGTGACAAAATACCTGACAACTGCAGCTTCAAGGAGGAGAGGATTATTTTGGATCACAGTTTCAGAGGTCTCAGTCCATGGTTGGCTAACTGCAAGGCAGAAATGATAGAGGAGCAGGCAGAAGAAAAGTGTTCAATGCATGATAGACAAAAAGCAGAGAGAAGGGAATACCTGAGGCCAAGAGTACTCCCAGGTCACATACCTGGTGACTCATCTCTTCCAATTTGGCCTCACCTCCAAACAACACATTCAGCTATAAATTAATCCACTGGTAAGTATGGCACCCCCCTTGATTCAGTCATCTTCCAAAAGCCCTAACTCTGAACATATGAGTTGTGAGGGAATATATTTTAGCTCTAGATTTTAACAGTAACTAAATAAAAATGCATTGTATTCTTAAAAATTGCAAAAGAGAGTTTGGGTGATATTCTAAATTTTCCCAACAGGAAAGTATGTGAGGTATTGCATATGTTAATTAACTCCATTTAACCCCAGCCCCTGGCAACCACCCTTCTACTTTCTACTTCTGTAAGTTCAACTTTTTAAGATTCCACTAATAAAATATATATGTTGGTTACTATAAGTTTTTCACATTTACAAAAAATACATGTATTTTACTTATATATAAGCAGTAGCCAATAGAGAAAGAAAATTAGATTTATGTATAAGGAGTGGCCAATAGTAGTAAGAACTTGCAATGTATCTATCATTGTACAAAGGATTTCACATTTATAATTTTAGGTCAGCAAACTCATGTATGGGCCTTCATTTCTAGCAATTTATTTCACTCTTTTGACCTCGTTTTACTCACCAGTAAAATTTAACCAGATGTTCTTGTCCCAACTATCACAACGAACTGTTATAAAGAGCAAGCAAATAAGTAAATATAAGCAGCATTTTGGAAGTTAACATGCAAGGGGTTGTGATGACAACAGTTACATTTGACGGTTTACCCCCATCTGAGAGCTCCAAACATTCAGGACAGTGTTCTGTTCTTTGCTTTTCTGCTCCTTTGAGAATCTCAAGCTCGAAACATACTTTTAAATGCAGCTCTGCTGGCTCCAAGACACAGATCCACTCTGTAAAAGATAAATTGAAGCTTGTTCATAAAAGTACACTGGAAGCTGCCAAGGGAGAAGACTTATCAAAGAAAGGACATCAAGATGTCACTCATTCTTCCAATCTGCACCTGTGATTGAGAAAACTCTTTTCTTTAATACAACTTGATATTTTAAAAGATGACAAAATGAGGTCCCTTCCCTTCATCATTTACATTATGCCATAGGGTTACAAATTTGATCTAAGACATTTTGATGTATACCAATTGGTAGAGTGTGCCCAACGATGGAAATAATAGTCTTTATTCCTAGAAAATCCCAGTGATGCCCACATGATTCCCTTTCATACTGTTAAAAGTGTTGGAATTAAAATTTGTATACATAGATACAGCTTTACACACTATGCTTTGGACATTTCATTTTTCTAAAACCACCCTTGTCAAAGACAAGGCATCAGCATATTTCATGTGGCCTATGGCAACAGCTCCTAACTTCATCCTTCCTTTCATTTTCTCCTATTCAATATATTCTTCAAAAAGCAACCAGTCATTTCCTCCATGTATATGTATTTCTATATAGATACACTGACACACATTTCTGTATGTGTACGCTAGATCAAAATAATGTCCTTGCTCAAAAGTACCCAATTGTTTCCCATATCAAGAATGAGATCCAAAATATTGGCCAAGGTTTATAATGCAGCCTTTGACCATTTTCCTACTTCATTTTCCATAGCTTTCCCCCTAAGACACACACTAAGAACACACCTGCCTTGGGGGCTTCACTTGTGCTGCTCATTTGGCTTCAAGTGTTCTCTGCCCAGCCCTATCCCACCCTCCCTTTGATTACACAATTTAGTCCTAGCCTTCATTCAGGTATCTCTTTCGGTGTCACCTTCTCTGATATGCACCCAGACATTCTGTCAAAAATATAACACCTTCCTCCTCATTTTCCTTCATCTGACGCATGAACATCTGAGTCCATGAACTATAATCATTTATCATATGTCCACGGGAATGAAAGTACAGGAACACAAATACAGGAACTGTGTCTGCTGACATTATTGAAGCACTGAATACAATAAACAAGATAGGCAGTCAATAGGTATCTTGAATCAGAGAGGTAACAGCATTCCAGACTGTGAAAAAAACCAGTGCTCCCCCTCATGTCTTTCTCTGCCTCTCAGCCTCAGGTTATATACTTCAGTACATGCTCCCAGAAAACCATATTCCTTTCTTTTATGTAACTTGGCCTCTGTGTGTGTATGAATTTATTGATAGATGATGAATGCCCATCTCCTTGCAAAGGCTACAACCTCTATGAGAACAGAATTCAAGTCTCTTTTTTTAATTTATATTTGCTTCCTCAGCTCCTCAAAGTGTGCATCATATATAACTAATTGCCAACTAAACAAATGTGTGCACTGATGAAAGAAGGTCTGGCAATGACTCAGTCCTGGTCAACAGCTGAACCTTTGCCCTCCACAATTCGACAAGGCAAAAAGTTTCCCTATAGAACAATTTCTGTTACTTAAAATGATCATTTATCTTTATTGCATACCTTGTTTTGGAATCCAGGTGGTCTGTAGCATAACGAGAACAGCAAGGATTGATATTAGACAGACCTGGGCTTGAAACCTGACCCCCATCATTTAGAGTTATAATTTATAAAGTAGGAATACCAATACCCTGCTTTAAAGCTATGAAGTCAAAATAAATTCATGTATGTATAATCTCCATATAAAATATGGGCCCTGCAGTCCACTTTTTGTTTGGTCTGATTATAAAATTAATCCTGGTAATTATATATTCCCTACATGCATCTCTTGTTTTTAAAAAAATGCTGAAAGGGATGAAGTTCATAATTCACAGTCACCTCTCAAACTTCCCACCACCACTTTCTGTTATCAGGACTCAGTGGCCCCTCTAGACTTTCTCCTGGGATTTTCTCAAACTTGAAATCTCTATTACTCCTTCCTTTTCCCCTTTTCTTCAACTTTTTTTTCTTATTCCACTTTATTTAGACTTTTTATTGTGTTATTTTTTCTCTCCAGGTTCTCTTTCTTTCTCGTGCCCTTTCTTACATTTACCAAAAGAGATCCAACTATCAAAACCAAAAGAAAAACCAAGCAAAATACTCAAAATGGAGAGAGAATAATACTAAAAGTGTAATCAACATTTTATCCCTCAAATTAAGTGTAGGAAATAAAGGTATCTGCTTAGATTTTGCAGCTAATAAACACACATTGGAACTAAGACTAAAACTCATGAGAGTCTGGAACTCCAAATCTGTCTAAAAATCAGGGTAATTTGAGATCCTTGCAGTGAAACAGGAAGGAAGAAACTTAAACCTCTCAGACCTTTTATGCTTCTTTCTGAAGGGATCTAAGTAAAGGAAAATGAGACATGTTGACATATTTATATTTACTCCATTCAACAGTGGCATCCAGAAAGAGAGCTTGATGGGAGGGTTTGACTTCACTGCAATCAGCTTGTTGACATGTCGGTTCTGTTTTGAAAAGGGCAAGTTATGTCTATCTGCTCCAGCTGGTTGCATGGTATGCCAATTTGGCGAAGTTTATCATCTGTCTCTAATAGCAGTGAGCCCCAGAAATGGCGCAGAGCAATTTCCTGCTCTCATATCTTCAGCACTTGAGAAAAATCTGGGGGCAATTTTATAGTCCAAGGCAGTATTTCTCAATGTTTTTATCTCCCAGAATTGCTACTTAATTCTCTCTAGACTCATTTTTGAAGCTGAAGGCAGAGTTGACCATGCTGTAGTTCAGTTTCAACCAGGAGGAATAAAAGGAGGTCAGGATCTGAGTAAGGAGCTTAGGATAAGGGAACTGGGAAAGTGAGTCAGCTTCATCACAAGGCAATTTCTGGCAGAAAAATAGAACCACCTTCTCTGTCACTTTTTTTCAGTGAAACTCATCAGCCAAATTATTTTGTCAACTAGTGTCAGTTCACTGCTTCCAATTGTGACATTTCTCTTATTTTGTCTTTGTCATAAATTCTAACATTTATACCCATCTTTTCCAAAGTTGAATTCGTATAGCAAAAATGTAGCAACCAATTCAATCTCTCAATGTTTAAACACGGCCCCTACTAACTCTCATCACCTCCAGTTTCATATATAGACACATTATTAATTCACATGCTATTTAACTTGCTACTTTATAACATCATCCTTCAAAATCATTTCGTTTCTTCTACTTATTGTTAGCAGCTTTGGGAATTTAGCCAACTATCTGAAGCTGTTTTTGTATTTGTAAATGATTCATATTTAAACATGAAAACCCAACAATGCCTTTATAACTTATTTTTGAGAAGCCACTGTATAAGTTGATGGACACTTTTTCCCTTTCTCTCAGGATAGTGGATATCAAATGTTTTATCTTTCAACTAATAACTAAAATTGACCCCAGAATTCTAAGCCCTATTTGAAATTTCAAAGCTGAATCAACCATTCCCTTAACATTCAGCCCTGATACAAGTCCACAAGTCTCAGTGTGATAGATAATTACAGTGTCAGTGTGAATAAAAAACACCTAGCAGATTAGTTTAGCATATTTTGTGGTGTATCTGAATGACTGACTTGCTGAAGATGGGAGACCCTTTGGTGTAGGTGGAACCAACCAATAGGCATGTAGTCTGGATGGAGTAAAAAGGGAAAGAAGAAGGAAGTTTTGCTTCTGCTTTTTCAGAGCTCCAGTCTTCACTATCACCTTTGGTTGTCCATCACTAGGCTTCCAGCTCAGATCCTTTGGCTTCCTAATAATGGAGTTCCGTGGGACTCTGAAGCGAGCTCCAGGCCTTCAATCTTTGACAGAATACTTCGGTTCTCCAGTGCACAAACAGCCCTTTTTCATTCTTTCACACCTAACTCTGCAGATGGCCATGGAAAGCCTACCTTTTAAAACACATGCTGTTCATCTAGCAAACCCTAATTCAGTGATGTCTGACTCCATTGGACCCAAATATTTGTTATCTCCCTAATATCTGCCAATGGCTATTCCATTGTGGCTCCAACATACATAGTTCCAATGTAGAGGTTGGTGGCTTGGTAACAAGAAGTTGCTAAACAAATTTTTTAAGAATAAAAGCATTTTCTATATTGCATCTTCTCTCTGATACCACAAGTGTTAGGATGACACATTAAGAAGAAATAGAAATATATTAATATGAAGGTAGCAATAAGGAATGGGAGTAACAAGAATGAAGGTGAGGGTGAGAAAAGAAAGCATTGGTAGAGAAATACCTAGTTCCATATTTGCTTCCCTCAAAATAAGTCTGGGGTCCTTCTAATAGAATCTTGAGATTCAATAATTGGAGTAGCTCTTAGAAATCATGAAATTCAAATCCTTCCCATCATGGACAAAAAAAGTATGGAATGAAATGAAATTATATAGATTTTAAGAGTCTACTTTTCTGAGTCTTCATCAAGGGCCCTTCTCTAACTTACTTCCTTTTACCAAAATTTTAAACTAACTTTTATAAAGAGTATTAATACTAAGGAAAAGCACTCTGATTATATTGTTCTATTCATTTTAAGTAGCCACTAACACTATCTGAAAAAACTATGTACCATCCATTAGGTTTTCCAGAACGGGATTTGAACCCAAAATACTCTGTCTCTGAAAACACTTTCCCTTCTCATTGACTATGCTAAAAGCAAAATCACAAATGTTCTTGCTCTAACATGGGGAAAAAAATACTGTGCTTTTTCTGGAGGACATATATTTTAAAACAATTCCAGAAGACTGTGTTACAGAAAATGCAAATCTTTCTAAAATAAATGGCATTTTAAGCAAAAGGAAAATCTCCTCTGTACAACTAGTCAGGTATATTAAGACAAGATTTTGGCAGAGAAAAAATTTTTGACTCATTCTGTATCTACAGTTCAAGAGCTGCTCCCAAAGATAAAAAAAGGGAAAAGGTAAAGCATTCATTGGAACTTATCAATGAAACTACAGATTCATTATACTTTGATTGGAACTGACCTATTTTATATTCCTTTTCAGGAACTTTGAAAAAAAGAGCAGAAAACGGTAATTGCAAATAGTCTGATTATATTGACAACTGCCATACAGTCTTTTAGGCATGACACACTTGCAAACCTCTTCAACAACCGCATGAAATTTGGAACGTCATTTGGTTCCACTACCTACAGGGAAATGCAATTCTTGTCAGGAGTTACCGGCAGCTGATGCAGCTGACAACTGTTATCTAATCAAATCTATAAGCATCTCAGACAGGTGTGCCTCTCCCCTGGCCTAGGAAATCACTCTGAATAATTCATTATCTAATATGTTTCTCTAAACCAACATACCTGAGGGAAAAAGCATCATGTTGCACCACTCTTTGTATGGAAAAAAGGGAAGCACTTTAGAATTCTCATTAAAAATGTCACAGAATCCTTCTCCCCCCCTACCAACTCTGTTAAAAGTCTGCACTAGGGATATGCAGGCCTTGCTGATTTCTACATCCACACTTTGGATCACCCTTGCTCAAAAGAGAATCCTCTTCATTAGTTTCAACCCATTTTTAAATTGTCACCCTTTTACTGCAATCAGCCTAGTCACAGAGGTGAAGACACTCACTTGGAAGCTCCTCAGATCTCCTAGACAGGAAAGTCTAGGTAGGTTCCATGGCTTTCCTTCCAGTTCAGCTGCTTTGCTCTTACCCAGGCACTCACTTCCTAAAATCATGACTGGAATGCCAGTTTGCTTTTGTTTTAACCCTTGGAGTCTCAGAAATTGTGGGCACTGAACTTATCTCCCTGGAGCCCAACACAAAGCTATTCCATTTATCAATGATTCACAGTGCACACGTGGAAGGCTTACTAAAATACTGACTTCTGGACCCCACCCTAGAGTTCCTGGTTTAACAGTTCCGAAGGACATCATAAAGTATACGTTGGTAACAAGTTTCCCGGTTATACTGAGGCCGCTGGCCTAGAGATCACATCTGAAAACTCCCAAGTTATGTTTTCTTACCAAAGAATGGCTGGAAAAAATTACAGTTTCAGATTCTCTCCCCTATGGGCTTACATCTGGTAAATCTTTATTTTTCACAGATTTTCCAGGTGTTTACCATAAACAGGCATGTTGGAGATTTTGACTTGTCAAGAACAAAGAGTAACTTTGGACCAACAGCTTTAGTGTAATTATGAGTAGGGAGAGATGGCCAATGTGGAAGAATATCTACTTTAACTGGTCACTGGCATTCTCAGGTATATCATTTATGGGTTTGACATTCAGAAGGAATTTCACTAAATTAGGGCTAGATTTTTTGGTATTTCCTCTCAGATTTGAACAATAAAGACTATAAGAAGAAAGGAAAGAGGAAGGGAAGAAAGGAGAGAGAGGTAGGGGAGAAAGAAAGGGAGGAACAGAAAGGAAGGAAAGGGGGAAAAGAGGGAAGGGGAAAAAAAGAGATAACAAATTTGACCAAAATTTGGTTAGGGTCCTCTGAGCCCTCTCCCCCCCCCTCCCCGCCCCGGCACCAGGGATTGAACTCACAACCTCGAACCTGCCAGGCAGGTGCTCAAGCCAGTGAGCCAAACTCCCGGCCCTAATTTTTTGAGGCAGGGTCGCACTATGTAGCTCAGGCTGGCCTTGCCCTCGCGCTGTATCCCAAGCCGGCCTCGAACTCACAATGCTCCACCTCCTCAGCCTCCTGAGTGTTGGGATTAAAGGCATGCACCATCACGCCCGGCTGCATGAGCCCTCTTCTTGACTAAGCATGATCTTCACACGTATTTAGCAAAAATCCAACCGAGTCAGTTTAGGGGAAATCCCCCATCCTTAATATCTGATCAAGTTGTCCATTTTCCACCCTCGATGTCTAAAACTTTAGCCTTTCTTTAGCAGGAACACTGTTAGACCAATTTAACAAGACTCTGCCCATTCTTGATGTTATTCTTAGTAATTTTCCATCCATTGTCCCACTTGCTCTGCTTGTTAGTTATAAATCTTCAATTGTCCTGGTTATATTTAAAGTTAAGCCCAATCTCTTTCCTATTGAATGAAGTCTTCCTTACTGCTTTAACAAATTTGAGAATAGTTTTTCTTTAAAAGCAGAAAGGAAGAAGGCAAAGAAAGAGAAAACCAGGTTAAGACCTATACAAATTGGTAATTTTGTGGAAACTTCTTTGAACTCTTCTGCCCCAAACTGGTAGATAATATAGCCAGTAAGCCTGAGTGACTAGGCTTCATTGACTGTCTAGCTTTCCAGCCCAGTACTAAATTGTTCCAACTCAAATTCATTACATAAAAAGACAAATTAAAACTTTTAAATAGTGGTATTTGAAGACTAAAGCATATTGCAATGATGTTGTCTCTATTCTAACAATATTGAGATTGTGGTCATTATGAACCCAAACCCTAGCTGACATTAGAATAATAAGGAACTTCTAAAAAAAATGTATAAGACCACTTACACTAACTCTGATTTAATTGGGCTGGATGAGATCCAGCCATTGGTGGTTTCAGAAAAATTTCTAGGTCGAATATATAACCATAGATGAGAACCTATATGGCATTAGAGTTAGCATCTCTGTGTCAATATAGAAAGTGACTGCGTTGTTTTTTTTTTAATTTTGAAGAAAATAAAACCAAGCAAAATAAAACAGAATAGAGTCAATCAAAACAAAACAACGAGCATGGTACATGACTTTAAAAAAAGATAAAAGGAAATTAATAAAAACTACCATAATGCCTCTTGTTATCTTCAAAATAACTGCCCATACCATCAGGCATAATAAAATCAAACTAAATAGAACAGAATAAAACCAATAAAAAACAAAACAATGGAAGCAATACAGGACTTCAAAACAATAGTAAAACAACACTGATTACTACAATGCCTCTTGTTATCTTCTAAGCAGTTGCCTATATCATCAGTCATAATACAATCAAATAAATCAAAATAGAATAAAATCACTCAAAACAAAACAATGAAAGCAATAAAGGGCTTCATAACAAGGTAATAGGATATCACTAATGGCTACCATAGTGTAATTTTTTATCTTTGAAATAACTGTCCATGCCATCAAATATAATAAAATTAGACAAACGAAAATAGAATAAAACCAAACTAAACAGAACAATGAAAAAAATACAGGATTCAAATCATGATAATAGATTAACAATGTCCACTGCCTTCTCTTTTTAAACACTTCCTCCCCTTTCGCTTTTACAATATGTATTGTGTATTTTGAATCCTACTAACTCCTTTAGATTTTTGTAATAGGGAGACAACATGATGTTCACCCATGTGACTCTGGGTCATTTCATCCATGAGCATGATCTTAAGTTGTATCCACTTACCTACAAGAGCCACGAGGTTATGTTTCTTTATAGCTGAGTAGCTCTCCATTGTATAAAAATTCCATGTCTTTCTTGTCCACTCTGCAGCTAATGGGCAGGCTACCCCCACTTCTTTCTGGTTCCCTGTCACATACAGCATTGTTCTCTCCTTTGACTTTCAGTCTACGAATCCCCTTTTGCACTAAATGCTTTTCTTGTATAAAACATATTGATGGATCCTGTCTCCTGATCCACTCTGCCTGTGTTTCTTTTTATTGGTGAATTGAGGTCATCTATATTAATGGCTATGGCCAAAATGCACTCCCTCATCTCTGTCATGCTGTTTTCCTGCCATTAGCTGCCTACTTTTTCTCTCCATTCAGTTGGCTGCCCCACTCAGTGATAACCCCTCTGCCGCTGTTTCTGGAGCTGCGGTCTTTTTTATCTCTCTCTAGAATGTCCTTCAGTATTCTTTGTAGAGTTGGTTTGGTGGTCATGAATTCCCTCAGTTGTTCTTTGTCATGG
This sequence comes from Dasyprocta punctata, assembly GCA_004363535.1. Lineage (NCBI taxonomy): Eukaryota > Metazoa > Chordata > Mammalia > Rodentia > Dasyproctidae > Dasyprocta > Dasyprocta punctata. The sequence continues at coordinate 14,463 of RJWM01006904.1, read as the reverse complement.
AAGTATCTTGTTTCTCCATGAATTTTGAAAGATAGTTTTGCAGGGTACACCAATCTGGGTTGGAAGTTGCTTTCTTCCAGGACTTGAAATACTTCACTCCAAGTTCTTCTTGGCTTGATGGTTTGTGTTGAGAAATCTGTTGTGATTCTGATAGGTTTTCCTTTATAAGTGATCTGTTTCTTTTCTCTAACAGTTTTTAATATTCAGTTCTTGTGTTGAATTTCTGGGATCTTGTTTATTATATGTCTAGGTGTAGATTTATTTTGGTTATGGCTAGCTAGAGTTCTATATGCTTCACTTATCTGAATGTCACTTCCTTTTCCCATGCTTGGGAAGTTTTCTGATATTATTTCTGTAAAAAGACTTTTAATGTTATTTCTGTTGACCCCTGCTTTTTCACTCACACCTTTTATTCTTAAGTTATGTTTCTTTGGGTTGTCTTGCAGCTGTTGAATTGTTACTTCCAGGTTCTTTGTTATTTTTAAGAGATCTTTCCTTCCACAATCACAAGCTGCAAACCTGTCTTCAAGGTTTGAAAATCTATCTTCAGTTTCTTTCAAGTGACTTTGCCAGCTTTTAATGGAGTTTTTAATTTCCTGGTTATCTCTTTAATCTGTTTCATGTATTCTAAATCTTTTTTTGTATTGTTCATTCAAGGTTTCCCTCATTTTCCTATGCTCCTCCATTTTTTATCTATATTTTTAAAGATGCCTAACAATTCTTTTATTGTGTTTTTTGTTTCTTCTTTTACCAGAGTTAGTATTTCTGTTCTAATTTATTTTATAGCCTCATGCAGTTGTTTCTTTACTCCAGTTGCCATCACCTCAGAAACTTCAAGTGTGTGACTCCCAATCTCTTCCGTGTTTGTATCTCCTGGACTTGCTCTACTTGGATGGCAGACCAGACACTGCCTTTTGCTTCTTTGTCTTGACATATTCCTGGGTTCTTCTGGACAAATGGGTACTGGGGTCCCAGGCATTTCCTGCATTGGCTACAATTTCTCTGAAGTGAGACTGTTCTTCTAGCCAGTGGTGACTACAGATATCTGATGGTGGCCATTGGGTATACTAGTACAGGGCTGTCTGCTGCTTTTCCCAGTCTGTGTTGGCTCCCTGATGGCTGGTGGAGTGCGCGCAGGGGTGGGGCTGGCCATGGACTGCAAACCTGGGCTGGTCACCAGTGGGGATCCTCCACTACCACCTCTGGAGTGTGTGTGAGGCCACTGCCTCCAGATCAAGCTGGCTACCTGCAGGGAACCTCTGCAATGGCTACTAGAATGCGTGCAGGGGCAGGGCTGCCAGCCAGCTGTGAACCTGGGTTGGTCACTGGTGGGGATCCTCCACTACCACCCCTGGAGTGTGTGTGGAGGTGGGGCAGCCATAGCCTTCAGATCAAGCTGGCTACCTGCAGGGAACCTCTGAGATGGCCCCTAGAATGTGTGCAGGGTCAGGGCTCAGTCCAGGCAATTTCCACAGGTTTGTGCCCAGCTAGGAGCTGCTGGAGGAATCCAGGAGCCATTCTGGCTCTGGGCTTATCCTCCCCAACTCCAAAACTGTTCCCAGTCAATCACTGTCTCCTGCAAGAGGACCGAGTTCTCGGCACTCACCACCTCTTCTAGGTCTGCTGCTCCCATCCACTGCCACTCTCCTCCAATGCTGCCTCTATCTGCAGAGGCCTCCAGGGTCACCACCACCGCATCACCTTGATTGTGTGTCCCCAGTTTCCAACAGCTCCTCCCACACAGTGGGTCAGGCTCTGGGCAAAGGTGCTGCCAGCTACTGCCTTCTTCTTTGTTTATTTTTTTTTTTTTTATTTTAAAGATAGTAAAATCCAACAAAACGTAACAGAATGAAGTCAATCAAAACAAAGCAGTAGAACTGGTACAGAACTTCCAAGAAGGATACTATGAAAACAAAAGCCACTATAGCATATCTTGCTGTTCTCAGAACAGTTGACATTTCCAACAGGTAGAGCAAAATCAAACCAAAAAATAAATAAATAAATAAATAAATAAAACCAATAAAAACAGAGTATAAAATAAGGCCAAAAAACATTAATCAGAATAAAACAAAACAATGAGAACAACACTGGGCCTCGAAGACAAGACAGAAGAGAATCCCCCATTTTTGCTACATTGCATACTGTCATCTTCTAAAAAGATGTTCAGGCTGCCAGCCCCAGGCCTGCAAAATGAACAAAACAATACTAGCATTTAGTTGTTTTATGTACCCTAGTTGCTATCAATGTAGCCAGACCTCCGAATGAGCAGGTTGCTTAATGGGGGTGGGGAGGGGCACGGAGGGAGCGCAGAGCTTGGTCCTTGATTCTTAGCCCATGCACCGGGAGGCATACGGGGAGAGGGGCACATGTTTCTCTTGCTGGGGTCCATGCCAATCGTGCAGGCCCCCAGAAGGCAGTCTTACTTGTCTCCTGGTTGGAGGCGCTCAGGCCCCCTTCCTCTTTGTTTAAGTTTTTCTTTTTACTCTTTCTGTGAGCTTCAATTCTCACTTTAGATTCTTCCTGGGTCCGGGAGACCCACTTCCTTCTTTCTTGTCTTCCTCATGATGTTATATTCCAGCATTTGGACTGTATCTCTAAGAGAGGCTGTTTACTCTGCTGCTTTACTGTTCCACCATTTTCCCGGAAGTCCATGACTGGGGTTTTAACTCAGTTATCATGTATTACCCACGCAAGTTGAATATCACCGATCAGAAAATTCAAAATGCAGCAAAATCTAAACTTTTGAGTGCTGATATGATGCCACAAGTAGAAAATTTCACAACATGAGACTTTGTTTCGGGCACAAAACTATTTCAAATAGTATATAAAATCACCTACAGATTAAAGGGCATAAAGTATGCTATAGTTTGGATCTTGAATATCTCCCAAAGGGCCATGTGTTAAAGAATTGATCTCCAGTATGGCACTATAGGCAGATAGTGGAACCTTTAAGAGGTGGGACCTAATGAGAGATCTTTAGGTCACTGGGGTTATAAAAAGTCAGTCTTCTATCACTGCAACAAGGTTGAGAAAAACATTTTAAAAGGGAGAAGGTTTATTTTTGGATCACAGTTCAGAGGTTTCAGTCCACGGTCACCTGTCTCCATTGCTGTAAATCATGTGGCAAGGCAGGAAAACTATTCATATCACAGCAGCCAGGAAGCAAGAAAAGAGAGAAGAGTATGTGCAAAAAGGTTTTCTTCTTCTTCCATGCCCTCAACCTATTGAATCGTGGTGCTGCCCTCAGTCAGGGAGAGTGTCCCCCATCAAGTACTGTCCTACATCCCAGTCATCTCTGGAAACACCTTCACAGACACACCAGACGTGTGATTTACCAATTTCTTAGGATTTTTTTTTTATCGAAGTAACAATCAAGATTAACCATTGCAGGTCACACATGTGAAGGGGATTTGGGGATAGCAGTGCCCTCATCTTTTTGCAGCCTAATCAGATGAGTGGTTTCATTGCACCATGTTTCTGTCATGATGTTCCTCATCAACACAGGCACAAAACAATAGCATCAACTTATCAAGGACTAGAAACTCCACAACCACGAGTCAAACAACACTTTCCTCTTTATAAGTTGATTATCTTAGGTATTTTGCAGTAGCAATGAAACAATACCTAACACTAGGTATACATGAAACATAAATGAATTTTATTTAGGCTTGTGTCCCATCCCCAAAATATGAAATATGTATATACTCCAAAATATTTTTTTAAAAACCAAACTCTCGGTTCATATAATCAGCCTTTATTACATCTGGAAAGTCACTTAGTAACATTTCTAAATTTCAGCTTTACCATCTACAAAATAAGAATAAAATATCTACCCCAGTTAGTGATGTATGAAAAGTTAAGGAAAGAGGGTATCTATTCACTCACTGCTTTACTTGTTCTTGGTTTTTTTGTTTGTTTGTTTGTTTGTGGTTTTTTTGGTACCAGGGATCGAAGACCTTGTACTTACCAGGCAAGCACTTGAGCCACTGAACTAAACTCCCAGGCCCTCATGTATTTTTTATTAATTCATTTAACAAACATTTGCTAGTCACCTACTACATGCCAACCACCAATTTATCTATGTAGGTATACCATGCAGTGATGAAGATAGCCCAACACATTCCTGCCCTCATAGAATGTCACCAAGTTCTAGAAGTATAGCACATAAATTCAATAAATTCTTAACACAGTTGTTTTCCAAACAGGAGATAATAATCTTTATTTTTGCAACATGAAATGGTAGAATAGAATGCAATCTGCATAAGACCAGATCAATCCTACATGTCTTTACCTGTCAATCGGAACAGCCCCCTTAATGGTAACAACATACAATGTTGCAACCACTGTAAAATTCCAACCATCTACAGTACTAAACCTACACTTTTACAGTATCGGATATGTTGTTGTTGTTTGCTGATCTCTTTAGTTTTTTGTTTCTTTTATGTATGACCATACTTTTATGCTTTATTGGTTTCACTCTGAACTATCTCGCTTGGTTATATTAGATCTGATGTTATGGGTAGTTATTTCAATGATAACAAGAGGTATTCTAAGGGGAAAAGAAGGAAGGAAGAGAAAAGGAAAAAGACATAAATTTATAAATATGCATAAATAAGACAGTTTAAAAAAACTGTATTGCTAAATACAATAGCTATTGAAAAAGAAAAGTTAATATACCTGAATTGATGAATCTTACATGTCTATATCTGTCAATATGCCCAACCCCTATGAAGGTAACGATATGCAATATTGTAACTACTGTCAAACTTCAACCACCTCAGTGTGTAAACCTATAATGTTACTGTATCAGATCTGTTGTTGTTGTTTGTCTGTCTTTTTTGACTTTTATTTCTAGCTTCTGTATCTATCTGCTCTTAAATAAATAAAAAAAATACAATAATTTAAAATAAATAAATAAAAAAAAAGAATGCAATCTGCTTTGTGTACACCAAAGAAATATTCAAATTATAAAGTTTGTCCTATGGTTATCATTTATGTATTAGTACATTATAAATTTGAGGGCTGATTTAACTTTTCCCTTTTCTATCCATAAATCAAAGGATAAATCACAGACTCTGAGATCTGAAGACAATCTTAGAGATCATAAACTAAAATCCTTGTCATGCAGATGGGAACTCCACAACCCTTCATTAGACTTTCTGTCCATTTCGGGTCAGATATGCAGTGTTTTCATGAGTTAATCCTCCTGTATTTGACCACCATATTTTATAATGCAGTTTCTGAAAAATGTTTATAGACTAAGCAAATGAATGAAAAGTGAATAAATAAAAGTCAAAGGTAATCTTTCCTAAAAGACTGCACACTGAATATTGGGCAAGTTTTCAATATAGTATTTTAAAGTCTAATCAAAAGCCTATAAATATCTCCTTCCTCTGAAATAGCACCATACATAAGTATGGTGAGATGTTAAATAAATTTTATAGCAAATAAGTCTCTTTTCAATACAAATTAATAAATTTCCTTTTTACATTATTTTTAGTTATCTAAGTCCTTAGCCTTTACTTAATGATGATGCACTTGATTAAATAAAATGAAAGAAAAATGAAAGTTCTTTCAGACATTAAAATGAATAATGAGTTTAGACTTAATCCAAAAGCAATTTGACTTTAAACATTCATATGAAATTAAATGAGCCATTGAATTTGCTATATAAGCAAGCATTAATCTTATCAAGCTATGAAAACTAGAAAGTTATACAGTGACCCATTAATTTCAGAGCCTAATACAAGGTCTGTTTAATGCCTACACTCCATTAAAAAGTCTTATTCCACAATGTAAGTGCTTTTTCATAAAAGTTTAAACCTCAATTCATTGTTTTACTGCTCCAATCATGTCATAATCTACTCTGACAAGATTATAGCTGCAAATCTGAATACAGTATATAGTGTCACGTGAAACAAATTTTGTTTATGGCCAGCTTCCATCAAAAAAGAGGACATTTATATCGTTGGCAAGAATCTTACATAAATTACTGCAGCCCACTCCTCTTCCATCCAAAGGTGTTTCCTATGGATACAGTACTTTATAATTCCCCCATTAAGTGGATAGATTTCCCTATTAGTTAGAAGCAATATCCTTTCTTGGATTTACACAAGACAGAATCATCATTCTAGTATGCAGGAACCATATTCTGTACACAAATAGTTAAATGTCAAAATCAAATAGCATACATTTATTTTCACTCATTTAGAATATTTATCTGTATAAAACTGAATCATGATTCATTAAAAAATATACCCCAATTTTCAGCTTCATGTGGAACTATCCCATTTTGCAATTTACACTAAAAGAATGTAAAGATAGTAGTGTTACATTTATTGGCTTTTGTTTACTGTCTTAGGTACTTTCTCATTGGTGGGACAAAATACACAACACTCACAAGTGAAAGGAGGGAAAGTTCATTTTAGCTCACAGTTTATAAAGGTTTCAGTCCATAATCAGCTCAAAAGCAGAGCAGCATGGCAGAAGAGAAACAGTCCATGGAAGGGTAGGCATAAAAAAGCATCAAGCAAGCCTTCCATCTTTCTTTTTATATTTCATCCAGGCTACACACCTATTGGTTAGTGTTACCCACACCTAGGGTGGGGTTTCTCTTACCCAAACCTAGAACAATACTAATCAGACTAATCCAATTGTCACGCACCCTTAATTTATATTTACATACCCTAGCTCTGGCCACCTCCAAAAAGTCCCACCTATGATTACATGAGGCCTTGGGGGAACATTTATATACAAGCCATAACATTCAGTTAGATGAAAAACTTCATGTTGAATTTCATGGTGAATGACATTTTATTTTCATGGCACCAATTTTGGAAGATATAGGAGAGAGGGGAGAACAAGAAGAAAAATACAATATAAGATCTTTGCTGGCAGGTGAGGCCACTATCAATTTTACTATATGCCAAACAGACCAATCATTTCACAATAAGCAAGAGGGAACCAAGGAAGTTGAATCCATTCAGAATATGATCAATATGATGTGAACTTTGAAACACTCAGATGTATTTCTTATTTCATTGTCTTCTTACATACTCATTAATAAACATTTGTTTGTTAGACACTGGCTAGTAATTCATTAGCAGCTCAGTATTTGATACTTGAAATTTACAGCTAGGAATTTAAGTAATGAAGTCTATTATTAATGAAGAAAATTCTTGGAAGTGTGAGATAGTAAACCATTGAAGAACTTTTTTTGACAAAATGACTTACAATTTAAATCTACTCATCCTTAGGCTGGCATCCAAGATCTTTATGATCTGCCTCCTAAATACAAAGTATGAGCTTGGGGATTTTTTTAACTATATATTTTAACCCCATATCATCATTAAATTTCCTCCCAGTCTTCTGCATGACGACTGAAACATAGCCGCTTGAGACATGCATTTACACTAGAGTAGCTGGGCTGGTCCAAGAACTACCTCACCCAACATAGTGGCATTCCTGAAGGGAAGCTTGAAGGAAGCTTTTGTTTCTTTGTACTAACCACAAAATTTAAACTACCATTTTGCAAAGTGTAATGATTAACTGAAGTGTGACATTGAGTACCTTAACATTTTGAATTCTCCTAAAAGGGCAGACAGAAGTATATAACTTTGAGAGTTTTAAAAATTCTTTTAAAAAAGGAAGAATTGAACATTAAGTACACTTTGATCTGTGATACTCTGCCAAATTATCATTATTGTAAATATTTCCTAATTTGAGAACTGAACTCTCCATATTTTGAAGCTGCCCCTTTGGTGAGTCTTAGTAGGATGCAGAGCTACCCAGCACCCTACTGATAACTAATCACATTTTCAAGAGCTAGCAGTGTTGTTTTGCATCATCTGTAACCAGGGACTCTGAATGGAACATTACAGCTTTTATGTTTCACTTCCCCATCTTTAAAATTGAGGATATTATGACCTATACTGCCTACCTCATGAGATTAAAGGGATCAAGTGACATAATAGAAACAAAATTTTCTGAAAGAATTGACCTACAGTCACAACAGTTTGTTTCTCTTAACATTCTCTGAAAACACTGAAGACAAGTTCAATGTGAACAGAATCCCAAGAAGCCAATTTCCTTGGCAGCCTTTCTCAAGCAGTATGCCCTGGGGGCTCTCTTTTCAAAGCAAAGCCTTCCACTCTCCCACCCTTGAATCTGTCAATGGTAGGGACATTCACATTCCTCCCATTCCCCCAAGGCATCCTTTGTAGGGTCCTGATGTAAAACATTTGGCTTCTTTTTAATATTAATCTTTTCAGCAGCCAAACTCCCCTCTGTTCCATCTTTGCAGGCCTCAACTTTACCAGATTCCTTTTTAGTCTAACTCAAAACTTTTAAAATCATTCAGCTGTGCTATTTGCTCTTGATTTTCAATATAGAGCTGGCTGAAAGCCCACAACAGCATCCATGTCATAGCCTGAATGTTGAGCTGCCTTGAAATTTCCTCCTCCAGATTAATTAGTCTGCTGCCCTTAATCTCAGTCTCCTACAAGGTCTCAGGACAGGAGAAAATGCAGTTAAATTTTTTGCCAGAGCATAACATACATGACCTGTCCAACTGCCAATGGAGTACTTAACAACTGAAACCTCCAGAGCCTGTTCTTCTCCATCTGTTTTTTTATCATCATTCTGGATTTCTGAGATCTGAACAGAACATCCCAACAAGCTCAGCTTACATCAGTCTAAGATTTCTCTAGCTGGCGTCTCCAAATATTTCTGAAATCCTCCTGACAGCTAATTCCAAAAGCCTCTAAACTACATAGTCAAATACAGTCATAGAGACAGCCCCACTTCCAGTACCAAAATGTGTATTAGTTACTGTCTCATCACAGAGACACAATATGCGACACCCATAATTTTAAGGAGGAGAGGTTTACTTTGGCTCATGTTTCAGTCTCTAGCCACCTGGCTCCAAGGTAGGTTGGCATGGCTGAGGGACATGGCAGAGGAGTGCTGCTCATTAGGCATGGTGAATGGGAAGCAGGAGGTCATTGAGGAACTGTGAAGGGAGATATAATCTTCTGTGTCATACCCTGTCCCCCTACCCAGTGACCTGCATCTTTTGACCAACTCTTACCTTCTAATAGCAAGTCATCTATAATGCCCCAATAATCCAGTCATCTCCTAAGGTCCCACCTATGCAAGAGGCTTTAGGGAGACATGAAGATATAAACCATAACAGGAATGAATAAGCTGTGTATTGGGGTCTCTACCCAGTTCCAGTAACTCTTCCAGGAAACTAGTGTCTCCACCACCAATCTCATCCCCACAACAGACACATGGCTCAGGGGGTGATATTCACTTCTGGGGGCTGCTAACAGCCCCAGATCTGCTCTACAAAGGGCCCTATCAAGGTGTAGCCACTTGAGGAGGATTCACAAACCACATGCATTTGGCTGGATGCACAGGTTAACTACCTCACCATAACTGGCTACCCCAATGGGGAGTTCAGATCTTGGTGGTCAACTATACCTCAAATGATAAGTAAAATTATTCTCTAATTGCATGCCATCTATTGGTCTGCTATTCTCCTAGATGCCAAACTGAGCCTACCATATCACATCTATGTCTATTTCCACTGACTGATGTGTGGCCAAAAGATGTCCAAAAGTTTGGACAACATGGAAGATTCCAGAATTTCCCTTGGTCACTATACTATGGAGGGCTTCTGTTACTTTCTTCTTAGGCCACACATTCCCAACTGGGACTAGGATTACTACACTGAAAAAGTGGCTAAATTGCTGGACTCTGAACTGGTAGATAACTTGGGAAATCTTTTGAACTAATGCATTGCCAATAGAATAAATCCCTCTGGGACCTACCTACCCTTCTGCACTACCTACTTCTCCTCTGAGCCAAGGTAGGTGGGGCCGTCAGTTAGTGATCAGACAAAGGACTATGCATTTGTGAACACAGTAACTGCTTTGCCCAAGCAGGTAGCAGAGTGCTGTAACTTTTAGATCTCTAAGGCTCTAAGAACAGTGTCCAGCTGTGTTCAGCGAACTAATGGTTTTGCCCAAAGGCATGCACCAATGGAATTTGAGCTGGGAGAGCGCAGTGGATACTCCTTGGCTAGATATTTGTTTCATGTGGCCTTGGAAAGTTGGCAAGTCTTTGAAACTCTACTTCAACCTGTTATCCCAAACCGAGCAAGCGAGTTGCTGTCTAGGCTATAGGTGTCTGCCACAGAGCAGGGCCTTGGAGAACTCAATTTTCCTGCCTTAATTCTATGAATATCAGCACCATTTTGAAGGGAGAAGCCTGGGACCCAAGATTGAGTTCTTGTTTCAAAGACTGGACCAGTCCAGCACTTGGCTCATAAAAGCTTACAGAACATAGGATCTCAATTTTGACTGACTTATAGTGAAAGTGAAAATGTGTTGTTCTTTTTTTCATTTTCAGGAAAGTTATATTAGTGTTTTCTTTTTTTTTAATTTTATTTTAAAGATAGTAAAATCCAACAAAAGCTAACAGAACAATCAAAACAAAGCAGTAGAACTGGCATAGAACTTCAAAGAGAGATACTATGAAAACAATAGCTACTATATTGTATCTGGTTACTTTCAGAGTAGTTGACCATTCCATCAGGCATAGCAAAAACAAACCAAAAACAAAACATGATAAAACCAATAAAAACAGGATATGAAATGAAGAAAAAAAGAAAGAAATGAAAATTAAACAAAATTAAGCAAAACAATGAGAACAATATTGGGGCTCGAAGACAAGACAGAGGACAATCCCACATATTTGCCACACTGCACAATGTCATCTACCCAAGAAATGCTCAGACTGCGGGCACCAGGCCTGCAAAATAACCTAACAATACAAGCTCTGAGCAAGGAGGTTGCTTGGGGAGGAGGGGATATCCCTGATTCATAGCCCGCATGCCGGTAGGCCTATGGGACACACATCTCTTTCTCTTCCTGGAGTTTGCACAGTTGCGCAAACTCACCAGGGAGGCAGGCGGGGTTGCTTCTGGTTGCTGTCTCTCGGCCCAACATTGAGGGTCTATATTAGTGTTTTCTAAAGTGTTATATTTGAAACACATAAACTGTGCACCTCTTAAAAGCCTTTTAAGTGCCAACCACCTGTTTTTCATTTTTCTTTGCCCATTAGCCACTGCCTTTTGTCCACTATTAAGCCTAGTATGTCTCCAGGATAAACAGGTAAGAGCCAGTGTTGCTTTAATACCATTTCTTCTCATTGTATCGCCCCTCTCCAACCAATTATGTCATTTGTCCAAACTACTTCTCATGGTGTCTGCTCCCCAGGCCAATTAGTACAGTGACAGCTTTGAGAGTAGGGGTTGAAAGCCCCCAACCTTAGTTTTTACCAGTTAGCCCACCTTGGTCATAAATATTGCATCTCCTATTAAAAAGAGATTATTTTATTAAAACTTAAGAACTTATGTCCTAGACCAGATGATTTCGGTCTGTGTTTATTCCCATTCTTTAATTCCTACAACTAGGACTCCTTATTTTATTAGTTAATAGTCCAACAGTCATTTTTTGTAACATTGGACATCAACTAGTGGGTGGCTATAGTCTCACACATTTAATTACTTAAGATCGAGGTTTTAGAACATTTAAAATAAATTAGTTTTCTGCTTGTGATCTCTCAGAGCTTTCAATTTTTGTTGTTTTTCTTAAGGGATAACTAAAACCAGTGCTGTTTAACAGAAAGCAATAAAATATCAGAATTCTCAATTTTTTAAAGGCTACCAAAGAATGACATTCACTGATAAGCTAGTAAATGTCTCAACTTTTTTGTAGGATAAACTATAAAATTGAGACAGTCAATATGTTAAAAACTTTCAACTTTAATAATAGATACAACTAATTTGTATAAACTTCAAAAGAATAATATTCTCTTTATTTTTATAATCTTAATTTTTTTACCCATCTACATAATTTACCTTGTGTTTTCTTTCGGTCAATCAGGATCTATAATACCCTGTAAAAATTGTGTAATAGTTGCTAAAAATGTTAATACTTGACTTTCAATTAGCTTTTGATGATTATTTGGTTTTTTCTTATTTAAGTTATCAAAGCTTAAAGTTTATAAATACCAAATAAAGATATGATGTGTTTCTGGAGAAAGATATGTTTAGCCTGATTTAACCATTATGTAATATGTGTTTGTATCAAAACTTTATGATACCCCATAAATATGTATCATTTTATCTTTTTAATAAATCAGTTAAAAATAAATTCACTTTTGGACTAAAGTTAAGTAAGTGAAATTTCACATTTATATGTATCAGTTAACATTAATTTAACTTATAAAAATAAAAGAATGTGTTCATCTAAGAATAGACATTCAAAGATGCCATTAGAGGAAGTACCCACGTGACAGAGAATGAAGGAAGAGATAGAAAGCCTGGGAAAACCATCAGACCACTAGGCAATGTGATCCCAAATAAAAGAAAGTGGGAGGGGCTGCTGAGTTGAGGCAACTGAGACTGCACAAAGTCACGTAAAGTTTGGACAAGGCCATCAGGGAGTTCCAAAGGCAAAGTCACCATCAGAGGTGTCCCATGTCTCCCTAGAATGGCCTACCCTGCTGTCCCTTCCATATTCATTCATTGACTGGGAGCAAGTGGTGGGAGACACCAGCCACACAAGCTTCCATGTGTTTCACAACACAACAGCAGGTGTCCTTGGTCAATTACAATTAGGAGATCTTCAAGGTACAATCTCACAGCTAGCACAAGTGATAAAACACAGGTTTCCAATTTTTAAGAAAATATTTCTTCTATTTATTTCAGTGATATAATGATCAGTATGAATAGCAGGTCTACAAAAATTGATAGGTTCACCATGGAGGAAACATCTTCATTTGCTCCATATTCTCAGCTACCATATTTGATAAGATCTGAAACAATGGTAACTGAGTAAACCAACTTCATCCTGCTCCTTCACAAGGTGAAAAATACTTGTCAATGTCCAAGACACAAATTGGTCTATGTTTATAAATAGGTAGGTGTATTGGTTAGTTTTCTCTCATTGTTGAGACAAAATACGCAATGCCCAGAATTAAGGAAGGAAAGGTTTATTTAGTTCACAGTTTGTGAAGGTTTCAGTCTATAATCAGCTCACTCCAAGGTTCACTTTGGGGGAGTTCTGTCTTTACTGCTTCCTGGCTCTGGAGGGAAAGATGACATGCTGTTCAATATCCAGCAGAAGCTTGTCACGCTGACTTCCTGATATGAACTCAGCTGTTTTCATCGTTGGAAGAGCTCAGGACCTTGTTGTCTCTCAGGATGGCTATGGCACTTCCTGGGGAGCCCTGGTTCTTACTTTGAGCATCACTTTCTGCCACCAGTGCAGAACCCTCAGCCTGCTGGCACAGATCCTTCATCCCACTGGCACAGACTTTGTAGCTTCCACCACTGACCTTTGAGCCTTCCCAGCACAGATCCATGAAACAGACTTGCATAAGGCATTGTCATGGGCTCTAGGTCTTCAGTTGGACTAGTGCAGCATATTGCCATGGGATCCAGGCCCTCAACTGGATTTTTTGGGATCTTTAGTGTGTGAACAGATTTCCTGCACTTTTTGTGTTTGACTCTTTGGGTAACTATTATAAAATAATTCTGTAAGTTATGTGTACTGTATTAAATTGTTTTCCTTGTAAATCCTGACTACACTAGACTGTCATCTCAGGGGTCTCCCATCATTGCTTTACTCTCCTGTCGATAATGTAATAAGGTCCTGTTTAGGATTCAGGTAAACTGAGAGTCTCACTTAGGCCTTAAACTTCATATGTACGCTACAAATCTACTTTCCTAAAATGCTATTTTGAGAACTGATCCCTGTTCCAATTAACAGTGCTGTAACACTGTACTTTGTTTCTATGTACTCGCATTCATTGTGTTCACTTCCTGTGTGAGAACCTCAACAACCACAAAAAGATTCCTTTTAGTACTAACCAAACTATAACATCACTCCAAAACTTCAAATATAAATAACATGCAAATGCAACATCAAAACTATTTATACAATGTAAGTACTCCAATATATATTAAATACCTGAATGTCATTACATACAAAACCATCTGGAACCCAGGTCAGTTTGAACACTTGTGCTTCGATAATGCGGGAATTTCCTAGCATTCCGATGAATGAGTTGAGAATTAATTATATAACCCATTTTTTATGTCTTCCTTTTTTTTTTAGAAAGTATGATTTAAAATATGTGTGTCTAATCAGTAGAACTTTCAAACCCAATCAGAGTGAAAGGTTGATATTTAAATATGTTTATCCTCCAAGGCAGGTGTTCTCATTGACATACTATACCCTGATTCACAAATGTAAGATCAATATAAAATTGCAGGTCTTGAGAGAAGGGAGAATTTTAGAGTGGCAAAGTGCATGATTAAACAGAAATACAAACTTCGCTTATTAAAGCCTAGCCTTATCATGAGTCTTTTTTCATAGGATACTCCCAGTT
>RJWM01006903.1:0-81127 GCA_004363535.1 Dasyprocta punctata | reverse complement strand
TTTTTTTTTTCTTGGATGATCTCTCTTTATAGACTATTTAGATGGGACTGGCTTTATTTTAGCCAGATGAATCTAATTATTTATTTATGCCCCCTTTCCTGCAGTGCATGTGGATTCCTGAAATGGACCTTCTATGTTGGCTTTAACTGGTCATGGGCTTCCTTCTCTCAGAGTTTCTATGAGCACTTGGTCTTGATCTTCAGGATGCTACCTTGAGGTGAGTGGACCCCCTGGGCCAGGAGCTGATAGGACACCATTCTCATATTTTTGGATAACCTACAGTACTTGGCCTGGATTAATCAGATATTATTAGAGTTTCATGATCTCTAGATCTGTTTATATTGGGATATAGAAATTAACTCCTATATAAGACTCAGATGAGCTCAACTTATCCCACTGTTGGGCGTGTTACAAAATCTCATGAGCGCTGTTGGCCACTGACTGAGCCAGGACTCACAGCTCTTAGTCAAGTTTTGTCAGAGCTCACTTAGGGTCTGGCTGGCTCCTGCTACTGTTTTAGGAGATTGAGGCTCACTTTCCTTGTAGGATATTTATAACTTGTGATTATGTCCCTTGAGGAAGGACCAGTATACTTCCTCAGGAATGGTGATAAGGTTAGGGTCATGAGAAGCTGCAGGGTTGTTCTTTTTTGCTTTGTTTTCTTTTATTTTATCAGGCTTCTCAAGGAGACTTTAAGTCCTGTCTCTTTAGTGTCTTTTACTATTTATGACTGTGACCTGTTTGGGAAAATGGACTGTCCCTCGGAGCTGTGGAATTTCTTGCTTGTGGTTTTTTTTTTTTTTTTTTTTTTTTGCGGCACCGGGGATTGAACTCACAACCTCGCGCCTGCCAGGGCAGGCGCTTAAGGCACTGAGCCAAACTCCCAGCCCTGGTTTTTTGAGGCAGGGTCGCACTATGTAGCTCAGGCCGGCCTTGTGCTCGCGTTGTAGCCCAAGCTGGCCTCGAACCCACAACGCTCCGCCTACCTCAGCCTCCTGAGTGCTGGGATTAAAGGCGTGCGCCACCACGCCCAGCTCTCTTGCTTGTGTTTTATAGATGATTGTTTATTGGTAAGCCTCTTTTACTTTCAGACTACAGTACAGGTGTGGAGCACCAGAAAGGAGTCTGCATAGATATTTCACGTTTTGTCTTTTTTAATATCAATGTCCAATTAAGAGATGTCAGCTCTGCCTTTTGAGTGAAGATTCCTGAGGGAAGAGGTTTGACTTTAATGACCTGTCGTGAGCTGACAACCCCATAAACTGCCTTTCAATGTCTTTTTGGGTGCATCTATTTTATCAGTGAACCATACCTCCTCAAGGTCTTAGAGGAGCAGCCTGCTCATCTCTTGACTTATTCATAATGGTGGGCAGAAGAGAAGCGAAGAATCTCTGGTTAAGGGTCTCCTCAACAGCAACTACGGCTACAGAGCCCGAGGAGGGTTCTTTAGAGAAGTCAAAACAGAAATGGAGCAATTGAACTGGCTCACTCATCACATCTAGGGTCACCCAGGGTTTCTCAGAGGAGGCAGCGATGTCTAGGGACGGCAGCACTGTAGGTTCCCCTTGGCCTCTTCAGTCATGGGAAGAGGGAATGAGGGTTCGGGCTGGCCTAGCGTCTCTCTGGGGGTGGGGACAGTGTTTTGAGTCCCGGTGCACTGGCTGCCTCACATGAAGTACAGCCCATGTGAACGCTTGGTGCCACCACATGCCCAGAATCCAGTCCTCTTACACTTAGAAGAGTAACTTTTTCCAGTTGTCCATGAGGGTTTTTGTGTTTTTTAGACAATTTTAATGAGTTTAAAACTTTAGCAACTGTAACAGCAATCGTCGTAGTCTTTTTTTTTTTCTCCTTTTTTGTCTCTATACTGGATCCTGAACTTAGAACACAGAAAAGGCTGTGTCCAGCAATTGAGTGGTAGCCATTTGTGGGTGGACCCATCTGAAGTTTTTGTAGCTTATGCTAAATATCTGGAACTGTAAACTAGAATATCATCTGAATTAAAAGCAAACAGAAATGGAGAGTCTGAAAATAGAGAGATGAAAAAATGTCTTTGAAATTTAAGATTGAGAAATGATTAATGTGCCCTTGAATTTGGGAAAGAATTGTATATGGATCTGTTGCTAATGGATGGATTGGGATGACACTGTCATTAATGAGACAGAGGTACTGTATCACCTCCCACTCTCTAGATTAGTATATTTATGAAAGACTCAACACACCTCTCTATCATCCCAGTAAGAGCAGATAGCACATCAAACATCATTTTTTAGTCTCCCACTAGTATTACAGTCTCAGTTTGGTTCTCTCAAAGGGGAATTTATCTTTCTAAGGTATTTTTTTTTAAGCACAAGGTGCCATCTACTTAGTTTTTAGCCTTTTTCAGAATTCTTTGTCTCTCTGTTTTTCATTGCTGGGCATCTGTAACTGAAAAAGGGGCCTGATTTATTGGGTTTGGGACTATAAAGAGGAGGTAGAAGAGACCTCCTAGTATTATCAATCAGATGAGAGGAACACACCCCCCCCCCCGAGAGACATGTGGGGAGTTAGGACAGGGATGTCTTCTTAGATTTTGAGCTCTTTTTTTTTTTTCTGATAAAGAGTCACAAAAGCCTGTACATAGGAGTTTTATCTTATCTTTTATAGTTTAAGTAGAAACAATGCAACTAGGGAATAGTCACATAGTTTAAAGTACCATCCAGTACCCATTTCTTACCACTTTTTAGTTTGTATTGAACCCAAACCATATTGTAATAGCAAATAAGATATTACTATTTTAAGTCATCAGGATCATACCTTTTCCATTCATAAGGACCCAGTTTATTGACAAAGTCAGTGAAATCCGCGTGCTGGCAATTTCCAAGAGGTTTCCTGCTGGCTCTTCCTGGAGACTAGAAAGAAAGACACAGCTGGGTCTTGACTCTAAGGAACAACCCGTGCAGAAGGAGGAGAAGACCAAAGGTTTTACACAATGTCTCTCATTAGACTCTGACACACATCAGAACTACTTCTCTGTCTGAGTGACAGAGAAGAGTAACACAGAAAGCAAAGCCCCCTGAAGGGTTTTGTCTCCACTTTGGGGTGCACTGAAGCATTAGGAAGATGGCCACTTGCTGGCTTATGCACCCTTCAATTCTGTGAAGTAAAGGGGAAACTCTTCCCAGGCAAAATTTCCCTTCCCACCCAGATGAACCACTCAAATAACTCTTCACTTAAGCAAGGTAAGACCACCTGCACTTACTACTTCAATAGTAAAAGACTGAAAACAGGGATGCTTTGCTTGTGTATGTTCACAGTCACTTCCATTGCATTTTAAATGCTGTTAAATGCTGTTCTGCTTGGGTCATATGTCCTTAATTTATCTATATTTAAATAGGGAAGACATCTAGGCAGGAAGCGATAGACTTAGGCAGGCTTTTGGACCCAGAGGAAGAGGAGTCGGTTAGAGGCTTGTCCTCCAAAAACAGAGGCTGCCTCTTGTCTGGGTGCTGCCCTCACAGTTAAAGCTGGGGCACACTCCCTGAACCATTCAGCCCGTGAGTCAGAGCCACCCCTGGTGGACTGACCCTGCCACCAAGAGCTTCCACAGCAGCATATCAGCAGCTGTGCTCCTGGCCCAGCCACTCCTTGTGACACTTGCTTTTGGTCTTTGGTGCCATTGGGCACCATTAGATGGTGACGCCCCACCAGGACCCAGCTTTTCTGGCCTCACCTGCAGGGAACAGGTCTGCAGTGCAACTGGGCATCACCGGCTGCCTCCTCCTCTCTTAGCTGCCTGGCTCTGCCTAAAGCTGTGTGAGTTCCCCAAGTGGCCACACACATTTTTTTTCTCCTGTCCAGGAAGAAAGAAAGAGGTTTCTTCCTGTTATGCTACACAAGGCTACATGTTCTCTGAAATTAGTGGCTTAACTTCTAAAGCCAGCTACAGAGAGGAGAGAGAGAGACAGAGGGAGTGAGAGAGAGAGAGAGTATAAAAAGGAAAAAAATATGGCATCTAGTGATCCCAAGTTCATGTCGAGCTGTTTGACAAGGGCCTATAGTGGTCGCCATGTGGAAAGGCCATAAGGTAGCTCTCCAGGCCAAAACAAAGAGACAAAAACCAAAACCTGATAGAAAAACAAAACAACAACAAAAAACAAAACAAAACACAAAAAACAAAACAAACAAAAACAAAAACAAAAAACCCTACAAACTAAGGTAAGCAGAGACTAGGCTAATTTTTAAGAAGGTTAGTAAAATACAACAAATAACCACATTGACAAGGCATACTGTGGAGTGAGGGCAAGCAGCTCAAAAGAAAAACGAAAAGCACATTTCTTTCCCCCACCAGGACCCCTCAAGGTCCAGGAAGGCCTCCGGAACTGTGAGAAGTGGTGACCCTGCTTCCCAGCATAAGGGATAGAGTTTGGGGAGGGAGGAGAAAAAGTTAAAAAGTCTCCTGTAGAGAAACAAAACCTTGTGCCCCCAGGCCCTTAGCTTAACTTCTTGGCACCTGAGCTTTCCTCCTGGCTGGCTCAGCAAAATGTTATTGGGTAGATCATTTTAGAAACACCTCACCTCTTCGTTTTCAGTTCTTTTTTGTCTTGAGCAAAGAACTGAACATGACAAGCAAAAAAAAAAAAAAAAAAAAATCAAAGTTTATTTGAAAAAATGAATGTGGAGAGTAAGGGAGTCAGTGGCTCTGTAGAGTCATTAGCTGACCAAACAAAGATTAAAAATTAAAAGAAAAAATAAAAGTGCACAGTGGGGACACAGGGCAGGGTACCGTAAAGAGGTGGTGTCTGTGTCCTTTTACGCCATCCACATTTCATAGGAGCCTATGAGAAACTTCATATACAAGGTCATAAGAGGCAGTGCCGTGTAGATCTGGGATCCCACCACGCCACTCTTCCCAGACAGTCGAAGCTATGTCCTATACCCTCTCTCACATCTTAATCTTTTTCTTCTTTCACTCTGGTGAATTTCTTTCTGTATCCACATGCCATGCAATTTCAACACATTTTTCAGTTAAACTGATTGGCGAGATGAACAAAACCATTTTAGGGACTCACGAAAAAGATAGAGAAGTATGTCCCAAGTTTATTAGCATATAATTAGAAACACTGTATTTAAAAATATACACAGAAGCAATTGCTAGCATTGTTTAATTGGTGAATGTCATGTTCTGTGTATTTGCATGTTGGTGTTGTTGAATCAGTGGTGTACTTTTGAATTGGTTGTTTAGTTGTCATTTTCAAGTTGTCATGCCACAGTTTCCTGCTGAAGTCGGGTTAAGATATTATATATTTGATTTGCAATTTGGAGGCATCTCAAACGAAGCACTCTGTCACAATTTACATCTAAAACATCAGCCAAAATCTTCTTTGTTCCAAGGTGAACTTCAGGAGATGATTGAATCCAGGGTGCTATATTCACTGATGGATTGAACAATGCTGAATTCACGGTTGGTGCAGATAAAAGGTGGGGCTGAGCTGGAGAAAATGGGCCACTGACGACACGCCTTTGCATTATGTGGATTTCCTTCTCTGGCTCTTCTGCTTGTTTTCTGGTTCCCATGGATTGAGCAAACTGCTGTGATGTTCTTTCTGCCTTTGGAGCCAGTGACTGAAAGTTGAAATTTCTAGACTATATGCCAGAATAAATGCTTTCCCTCTAGTTTGTGTATGCCAGGTATTCTGTCCCCAAAAGAGAAAAGCTGACTAATATGCACTTTATCAGTAGCAGGTGATCAAACCAATATTGATATTCATATCTAAAATAATCAATAAGAAGGTGATTTGTTTGTTTGTTTGGGTTTATTTGTGTGTGTGTGTGTGTGTGTGTGTGTGTGTGTATGTGTGTGTGTGTGTGTGTTTGAGACAGGATTTCACTATGCAGTTTGGATTAGCCTCAAACTCACTTCATAGCTCAGGCTGGCCTCTAACTCACGGTGATCCTCCTGCCTCAGCTCCCAGGTACTGGGATTATAGGTGTGTAACACCACGCCTGGCCAAGATAGTACTTTTTCATAATTTTAAACAAATGATGGCAAAACCCTTGTAGAGAAGTATCCTTGAAATCCAAATAATTTAGGCATTGTAATTCTCAGAATGCATGAAACAGCATTTATTGAACCTCACAAAGTGATAAGCTCTGGGTTAAATACTGTCATGTGCCATCACACTAAAGCTTGACTACAACCTGCAAAATGTGTAAGATTTAATTAAGTCACGTAGCACTGGCTCCCATTACTATCGGTCAGGAGGGAGCTGCCATCTCCTCCTATATACATGATCATTGGGGACAACTCGAAAGTCTCCCTGAGTCGAGTCCACTTCTACAGTCCTTACAGTCTACCTGCCACAGCAGGCAGAGAGAGACTGCTGTAACAGAAGTCAAATGTCTCACCTCACTGCACTGACCAAACAAAGGCTGGTACCACTCAAAGCCAAGTTAGCATCTTTTAATGACCAGAGTAAAAACACTGCAGCGTCCACCCTCCCCAACCCCTGCATGTTAGCTCTATGGCCTTCCTCAGGCTTTATCACCTATGCACCTCTTCTCCTTCATCCCTCCAGCTTCCAGGATTCCTTAATGTTCCTCAGACCTGAGAGGTTCTTTTCCTTTTTCAGGGTCTAGACTGTGGCTGGTCCCTTTGTGTAACATGCTTTCCCACAGCCACAGTCAGCATGACTAACTCCTGTCTCCTTCACAATTCTGTTCATGTATTTTCCCTCACTGAGGCATTTCTGATCACTCCTGTTTCAGAGCAGGACTCATGAATCCTCTTACTGTGGTGTGCTTTCTCTCTGTCTCTCTCTGTCTCTTTCTCTCTCTCTCTCTCCCTCCCTCCCTCTCTTTGTCGCTGTCTACTTTCAGAATTTAAACTCTAGAGAATTAAAAGAAATCAGGCCCCTAAAATTGAAGGACCCAATCCAAAAATGGGCATCTGAGATGAATACACTCTTCTCAGAGAAAGAAACACAAATGGCAAATAAATATATGAAAAAATGTTCAACATCAATGGTCATTCGGGAAATGCAAATTAAAACAACACTGAGATTCTGTCTCACTCCAGAAAGAATGGCCAAGATTCAAAAATCAATCGACAACAAATGCTAGAGGGGCTGTGGGGTAAAAGAAACTCTTCTCCACTGTTGGTGGGAGTGTAGATTGGTGCAACCACTGTGGAAGGCAGTGTGGAGATTCCTCAAGAAGCTAGGATTAGAGATTCCATTCAACCCAGCTATCCCACTTCTGGGCATTTTCCCAGAAGAACTGAAAACATCATACCACAGTGATATGTGTGCACCCATGTTTATAGCAACCCAATTTGTAATAGCCAGATCTTGGAAACAACCCATCAATCAAAGAATGGATAAAAAAGATGTGGTATTTTTATACAATGGAGTACTACTTAGCTATTAAGAAAGATAGCATTGAGACTTTTATAAGTAAATGGTCACGACTTGAGACCATACTCATAAGTGAGATAAATCAAAGTCACATGTGTAAATACCGTATTGTCTTCTTAGTGTAAGAAACTGAAAAAGTATATATGATCCAAAATCTATAATAAATACTATGTAAGGGTCAAAAACAGCTCGAAGAGCAAAAGTAATTGGGAAGGGAAAAGGTGGAAAGAGAAAAGGGAAAAGGAGAAGATATAAATCTGTATATATGTATATGTAAGATAACTAAAACGAACACACTGCTGAATGTATTCATTATTGAGAAAGAACAATTAATGCTCATATGATTAGGTCAATTTTACATGTCTGTATCTGTTAACGTAAGTAACCATTTTTAAGATAACCATACACAGTATTACAACCATTGTCAAGTTTCTATCATCCTGCTTTATAAACCTGCAATGTTACTGTTGCGCATTTACTCTAGTCATTTGTTTGTCTCTTTTGCTTGTTGTCTTTGTTATATATTTCTTTTTTTTTCTTCGCTTAAATAAAAAAAAGAAAAGAAAAGAAAAGTAGTACAGATGAAGAGGTGGCCACGAGGCCATCTCTAGCAGTGGAAGAAAGCTGATGAATTGGGCTCAGGGACTCATGCTGCGGGAGGTCTAATAGATACTGACAGAGAGACAAGTAAGCTCCTTATCAATTTTTGGGACAAATATGTAATAGTTAATACTTTTCTAGTGCTCACTACATGTTCGGCACTGTTCCAATTACTTCATATATTTTAACTCATTACTTGTCCCATTAGCCCTGTGAGGTAGGCACATTATTGTCATTGTCATTCTACATGAGAAACTGATGAACACAGAAATTATGTAACTTGCCCAAGGTCATCAAATAGCTAATAAATGTCAGCTAGGATTTGCACCCAGGCAGTTTGGTTTATACCTATGATTTTAACATGTGTGTATGCATGAAAGAGAGTCAGACAGAGACAGAGAAAAAGTAAATTTTGTGTTAATTTACTAACTTCCACCTGAAATTAAACTTACTTCAAAATAAAAATATGGAAAAAAAATAAACTCCAGAAATGCAGAAATCTAGAATTATGCCTGTTTCTTAATGGATACATGCCAAGCTTATAGAAATGCACTGAATATATGTGATTGCATGACTCTGCAAATGAAGTTTATATTGATATTATTTCTGTTTTAGAGTTAAGAAAAATTATACCAATAAAGCTTTTTTTTTTTTTTAGCATTTTTTAAACCAGGAATCAAATTCAGGACCTCATGCTTGCAAGGTAGGCACCTGAGCTATATCCCTGGTCCTCTAATAAAGACTTTGCAGCTTTCCTAGCAGCAGTTAACATTTCATGCTGGGGATTTAGCTCAATGGCTTAAGCACCTGCCTGGCAGGCACAAGGTTGTGAGTTCGATCCCTGGTACAAAAAAAAAAAAAAAAAAAAAAAATTCATCAGTGAAGGTGGAATTGATTTTAGACACTTTAATTGTAAAAAGCATAATTTCTGTTACTTTATGCCTCACAAGTTTCTGCTTCAGATTATTATTTAGGTTGTGGACTATTTGCCTACCTCCATTTCTATTAAGATCCTTAAACTCACTGTCAGTGAGTTTGCTGTTTGTGTACAGGAATGCTATTGATTTTTGAGTGTCGATTTATATTCAGCTATACTACTGAATTTGGTTATTAATTCTAGAAGTCTTTTGGTGGAGTTTTTGGAGTCGTCTATGTAGAGTATCATATTATCTGTGAACAATGATAATTTAACTTCTTCCTTTCCTATATTTATTCCTTTTATTTCTCTCTCTTGTATGGTTGTACTGGCTAATATTTTCAGAACTATATTGAATAAGAGTGGTGACAATGGATATCCTTATCTTGTTCCTGATTTTAGAGTGAAAGCTTTAAGTTTTTGTCCATTTAATGTGGCGTTGGCTGTTGGCTTGTCATAGATGGCTTTTTATCAGATTGAGGCAGAGACCATCTATTCAGATTTTCTGTAGGGTTCTTAACCATGAATGAGTGCTAGACTTTATCAAAAACTTTTTCTGCATCTGTTGAGATGATCATGTGATTTTTGTCTTCTGCTCTGTTGATATGGTATATTACGTTTATTGATTTGCATATGTTGAACAATCCCTGAATTCCCTGGAATGAATCCTGCTTGATCATGATATGTAACCTTCTTGATGATTTACCGCATTCTATTTGCTACTATGCTATTGAGGATTTTTGCTTCTATGTTCATTAGGGAGATTGAACTGTAGTTCCCTTTTTTTTTTTTTTTTTTTTTTTTTTGTGGCACCGGGGATTGAACTCACAACCTCGCTCCTGCCAGGGCAGGCGCTTAAGGTACTGAGCCAAACTCCCGGCCTTGGTTTTTTGAGACAGGGTCGCACTATGTAGCTCAGGCTGGCCTTGCGCTCGGCTTGTAGCCCAAGCCGGCCTCGAACTCACAACGCTCCGCCTACCTCAGCCTCCCAAGTGCTGGGATTAAAGGCGTGCGCCACCACGCCCGGCTGTAGTTCTCTTGTTTGGTTGGATCTTTCTCTTATTTTGGTATCAGAGTGATACTTGCTTCCAGGAATGTGTTATGGAGAATTGTTTCCCTTTCAATTTCATTAAAGAGTATGAGGAGTATTGGCATTAAACCCTCTCTAAATGTAGAATTCACACCCTTCACAATAGCATCCACAAAATGAAATACTTAAGTATCAATCTAACAAAGGAAATAAAAGATCTATGTTTTGAAAATTGCAGCGCTCTGAAAAAAAATAATCAATGAAAATACTAGAAAATGGAAAGATATCCCTTGTTCATAGATAGGAAGAAGCAACATTATGAAAATGGCCTTCCCTGCAAAGTGTTACACAGATTTAATGCAATCCTGATTAAAAAAAAATACCATTAACATACCTCACAGACCTACAGAAATTCCTAAATTCATTGGAACCAAAAGAGACCCAGAATAGCATAGGCAATCCTGGGCAACAAAGGCAAGACAGGTGGCATCACAATCCCTGATTTCAAATTATACTACAAAGTTACTGTAATAAAATCAGCATGGTACTGAAAACAAAAAAGAAAAAAAAAAAAAAAACACAAAAACAGACCTGAGGAACAATGCAACAGATTAGAAGATGCAGACACAACTACAAACACACTCAGTCACCTTATCTTTGACAAAGGGGCAAAACATGATAACTAGAAGAAAGATAGCTTCTTTAATAAATGGTGCTGGAAAAATTAACTTTCCACATGCCAAATATTAAAACTAGACCCATGTATCTCATCATGCACCAAACTAAGTCAAAATGGATGAAAGATTTAAATAATAAAACAGTAACACTAAATGTACTGGAAGACAAATTAGGCAGCAATCTTGAAGACATAGGGGCAGAGATTTCATGAACAAAAACCAAACTGCAAAGTGAATACTTCAAAGAATAAACAGCTGGGATCTCATCTTATTAAAAAGCTTTTGTGCATCAAAAAAATCAGTGACACAGTAAAAAGACAACCCACAGAGTGGGAAAAAAATTTTAGCTAACTGTCCCTCAGACAAAGGACTTCTATCCAGAACATATAAAGAACTCAAAAAAAATCAGACTCCCCAAAATTCAAAGACCCAATCCAAAAATGCGTCCCTAAAATAAACACACACTTCTCAGATGAACAAATACAAATGTCAAATAAATATATGAAAAATGTTCAAAACCATTGATCATCCAAGAAATGCAAATTAAAACAACACAGATTCCATCTTACTCCTGAAAGAAGGACCAATATCAAGAAATCAACCAATAACAAATGCTGGAGGAGCTATGAGGAAAAATATACTCCACTATTGGTACAAGTGTAGACTGGCACAACCACTATGGGAATCAGTGTGGAGAAAGTAGCACAATTTGTAATAACTAAATCTTGGAAAACAACCCAAATGCCCATCAACCATGAAATGGATAAAAAAGATGTGGTATTTTTATACAATGGAGTACTACTCAGCTATAAAGAAGGACAAAGCTGAGGTTTTTATAGCTAAATGAATGCAGCTACAGATCATACTCATAAGTGAAATAAATCAAACATGCTTGTGCAAGCATCATCTTGTCTTCCTAGTGTAAGAAACTAAAAGGGTAAGATACAAAATCTGCAGTAGATGAGAAAGGGAATATATATAATATATATATGCACACACATATATATACATGTATTTATATACAAGATGGCTAACATAATTATACTACTAATTTCTACTAGTTAATTAAAGTGATTCATTGTGTGCTTCTACTGATTAATTTTGCATGCCTACATCTTACAATCTGAACAACTACTTTGAAGATAACAATATGCAATATATTAAGCATTGTTAATTTCTCATTGTCCTGTTTTGAAATTCTGTATTATTGTTTTTATTTTTGCTTATTTTTTCTCTTTAAATAAATGATTCTTAAATACAAAATACAAATGATGGGCACGGTAGATGTCTTAGTGACTTTTCTTGTTGTTGAGAAAAAAATATCCAAATCCCACAAGTTAGGTAAGGATAGCTCATGCTGTATAGAGGCTTCAGTTCATAGCTGGCTGGCTCTAAGTCCACATGGCACAGGAGCATCGCAGAGGAGAAACTGTCCATGGCAGGCAGAAGATGGGAAGGCAGCAAAGCAGCAAAATACTGAGAGGGCAAGCAGCAAGTGGCCATAGCAGCCCCCTTCTGTCTCTTATATTCAATCCATCCTATATGCCCTTGGGGCAGGCAACACTCACACCCAGGGTGGACCTTTCCATTATCCATATCCAGAACAATGCCAAACCAATCAGTGGTTAGTAATCACACACCCTTAATCTCAGCAACACATACTTTAGATCCAACCACCTCTGAAAAGCCCCATCTATGACCACATGAGGTTTTGGGATTCACCTAGACACAAGCTGTAACAGAAGGTAAATATTTTATATGATGGTAGAATATAAATCCACATAGACATAATACCTGGAAATAAATGCTAACGGTATGATAAAATATTTACTTTATTCAGTATAATTTAGAATAAGAAAATAGGATATAACTTTGACATTCAATATGAACATAACACTGGAAAAATCTCTACTTAGAGAAAAATGCCAGATATTTTCAGCTAAACACAGCCTTTTTTTTGTTCTTTCTAGATTTCTACATGACAGCAAAGAATGATTATTTAAGTGTATCCAGGAGATCAAAATAGGCGTGATTAAATGAAATGAGTTATAATAAAATATTTTATAGCATACATAACAGGATAATGAATAACTGACTTAGTAGATAAAAATGAAAAAGAACAAGAAAAAAGTAAGCTAAAACCTAATTTCATAAAGAGAAGGCTGTTATGGTTTGTGTTTGGGTGGTCCCCCAAGACTCATGCAGTCATGGAAGCAGCTGAGTTTAACATTTGTGATTGAATCATTGTATAGTGCTGGGATTGGTGGTGTGAGTGCTGCACTCGCCCAGTAGCAGGTAGCCAGCATACTATATAAGGGAAGAAAGAGGGCCTTTTTACCCTGTTTGATCTTGTCACTTGTGGCCACCATGAATGGTTGCCCCTTAGCCACACAACCCTTCCTTGGAGCCAGCTGCGTATGGACTGAGACCTCCAAAAACTGTAAGCTAAATAAACCTTTCCTTCCCTAATTTTGGGTGCCAGGTAGTTTGTCTCAGCAATAAGAGAAAAGTAACCAACACAAACACCAAAGGAAAAGTTGTTTTTATAAGAAACATCTCAGAAATTAGAGGCAGAATTGATATGTGATTGTAAAGATGGGAAAGAAGGAAATTAAAAACTTGGAGTGCTTATTATTATAATGTATAAAGAAAGATTTAGATTTAGCATCCCTAAATTTCCTTTTCCAGTCCAAAAGGAAAACTGATTATATCTGTTCCTTCTTAGCATTTTCTCTAGAGAATTAGAGCAGCGACCCCTTTGGTTGAGAGCATCAGGACCACTTCAGGAAGTGTGCAGGAGACATCTGTGAAGTGTGGAACACTCAGTCAAGCTGAAATTAGACATCTTCCTTCAGTCATCTTCCCACAACAGCAGTTAGACTGTGACCCACCAAGCAGGGTACTGAACATATCCTTTCTGGAGAAACAAGCTATTTTTAGGAGAAAACAGTATCAAATCTAGAGATTTTGTTCATGGACCGAATGGCCCTGCCACACAGGCAGCCTTATGATAGAGATTTCAAGTGTATGAGTTGTACTCAGTGCTCACCTACATGTAAGGCCCTGGGATATCTATCCCCAGGACCAACCCCAAAACAGATTTAAATCAGGCTTTGTACAACCTTAGGAGCCAAAACACACCTCTCATGTTTGAAAAGTTTCCAGTGCAGAAGGTGTGACCAAGAACTAAGATACATAATCCAAAGTCAAAGAAAATTATAGTAATAGACACATTGCCATTAATCCCCCTCAGATACTTACCCTCATTTCTAGCTCACTTGTTCCATCATTCTTGCCACTTTCTGAAGCAGCTCTGGAAGTCCTTTGTCACGCTGCCATTTGCATTGTTGTGGCTCCATGCCATCTCATGGAGACATGGTAAACTCATGCTAAACTCAAAACATTTACCTTTCATGATCATTCTGACCTTGGACAAGAGTCATAAGTTGCAAAGTGTTAGACCTAGTGAGTAAGGTGGGTGAGGACACACCATAAATTTTGCAAGCCTGCCTTTCCATTGAATGGCACTTGGAAGCAGCATTCACCTTATTGTTTATGATATCTCATCAAGATGCTGATGAAAGATGACTTCCAGACCTGCTTCAGAAAGTGACAGGAGCCATGGAATATATGTGTTCAAAGACTGAGGGGTGAGGGAGTAACGTAAGGGGGATTAACAACTCTGTCTTTTATTGTAATCAATTTTAAACGTTCACCATATATTTTGCTCACATCTCATAAAACAGAGTAAAACAAACCTATGATCTTGTAAAATGAACTTTTGGAAAATCAAGTACATGCAGGAAAATATATTTTTCAGTACAATAATTAATTATCTTAGCCAAATTATCAGCATAGTAAGAGTATGTATAAAGATGATTATCGATTTCCATGTCTGAAGATTTTTATGTACCAAACATCCTTTAAAATTATTATACAAAAGCAACAGAGGAACAAACTAAGAGAAAAGAGATATAAGATACCAAAATAAGAGAATTCTTCAAAGGGGAAGGAATTATGGATTACTGAAGATGTCTTAGGGTAGTATTTGTGTAAAAGAAATAAGTAGAGTAACGTTTGCTTCCAAGGTAATATTTGCTCCTCATGAGAGAAGCTTTATATATCTTTTGTAGAATTTGAAGAATTAACAATACACAAAAGCATAAATAAGTCAAGTGAGCAAACCAACCAATCATCAAGTTCAATCATTGGTTGGAGCAAGCCAACCAGTCATAGAATCCAACAGACAGCATTCTCTCATTACCCCACCTGCATAATAGCTCCTGTGTTCACACCAGAGTACCCAAGCCACAGATTTTTTCCATTACTCATGTCCACTGATTATCAACTGTGATTGTTAACCCTAGTATACCAACTTGATTTGATTACAAGGTGGTTAGCAGGTTAGTTAAGCACATTTTTGGGTATCTCTGGGTGGGTTATGGGGACAGGACCTTGGGTCCTGAACATGCTGCTGACCCTTTCCATTCTGGCACTGTTTCTCTGATCTACTTCTTGGCTGCAATATGCATTTTTGCTCTGTTCCTCCCTTCTGCCCTGGTGTTTCTGCCTCGGACTCTGCTGATGATGTACTGAATCCATGAAACCGTGAGCCAAATTAGGCCTCTCCTCTTTTAGGTTGTGGGTTTCAGGTGTTGTGTCCCAGTGATAGGAAAACTGACTGATGCACTAACTTTCCATCTCCCTCAAATGTCATCATAACCAGCACTCCACTCTTTAAATTGACTTTTTGTTTCTGATATAAATAGAATCATGCAGTATTCGTCTTTCTTTGCCTGGTTTATTTCATTTACAATTGTGGCCTCGGTGTTCACTTACACTGCTGAATACTGTAAAATGTCCTTCTTTTTAAAAGACTGAATAGTATTCCAGTATATAAAAATACAATGAATATATACATTCTGTCTATCCATTCAATGGTCGATGTCTGGTGCATGACAGGAGGGGAGGGTGGAGAGTTACAGACAGGACAGGAGCTGAAGGTTTAGTGAAGGCCAAGGGCAGAGTACCGGAGGCTCGGCAAACAATGACTTCAATGAATTGGTGGGATTTTCCTTCTCAGAAATAAGGTATTCATTCCTCTCTAAAGAATGTCGTCTTTCCTCTTAACGTCACAATTAGTGGTGATTTCAAAAGTACGCCTGGTGCATGACCTGGGTCCCTACAGGCCCACCTCTAAGTCAGACTCTCCTGCTTGTAACTCCATAGTTTGATCTCAACTTAGTTGAGATATAGTCATTTTTATGTATAAAAATTCCCTAGGCAAAGAATTCGGGTGGCAACCCATTTGGGTCCCTCCTGGTTCAATAGCGGGGGCTTTTTGCCTTCTCTTTACACTGAATGGTGTGTTTTACTTTTGCTGTACAATAAATACCTTTGTTCAGTCCTCTGTTGACTCTCTGTCTTGTGATTCTTCCTGGGTTGAGGGAAGAAACTCAGCAGCCAGATGGTGATGATACCTTTTATGATCTAACTTCAGCACCATATCTGTCACACAATACTAGTCAAGGAAGTCATGTGATTGACAGGACTCAAAGAGATGAAACAGAGGTTCTCTTTTTTGATGAAAGTATGTGAATATTGCATTATATTATGGAATACTATATGTACAAATAGGGTTAGCAGCAAAGAACTAAGAAAAAAACAGGTAATGCTTTGTGAATTTTGATATGAATAAATTATTAATTCTAATTATATTTTTATGGAGTAAAAAATAACTTTGCATATAAGAAAGACTGTCAGTCTCAATTGAAAAAAAATTTACACATTAAATTTACAAGATACTGGTAAAATATGTAACTTATGGAGAACTATATTTAAATACTCATATAATAAAAATAGATTTTTAGCATTACAAATTTTAGCATACATCTTAACAGGTTAGACCAATTAGAGAAATATAGAAGAAAACAAAAAAATTATGCCATATAATATTAATAACAAAATGTATAGTATATCTGGTAGATATGCAATAGATGGATTAAGTTTAGCCAAAAAAAAAAAAAACCTCTTCATAAACATTTAGTAAATTTGACAGTTCTCTGCAACATATATCATTAAGAAACATGAAAAGAACAAGTAGGCAGCATTACTAATAAAAAAGAAAATATAGAAGTAACAGAAATTGTGACAAAATGGTATTATGAGCAACATTTTTCTACACATTAAAATTTAAAATAAAACACACACACAGAAATAGAGCAGAGGGGATTTGGAACTTTGGGAAAGAAACATCGCAAAACAAACCAGGAACAGAAACCTATCTACCAGTAGCCTGACTTCTGCTGTGGTTTTCTCACATCTTCTGTCCATGTCACCTTCAAGTGCACCTCTCTTGTGTGCCCTCTGCAGTCACCACAGGTATTCTCTAAAGACAAAACACTCTTCATGCCATGCTCACCTGTTTCAAAAACTTCAGTGTTTCCTAGGCCTGCAAAAATACCATCCAGTTTCTTACTAAAATCAAGTATTTGTCATCATTTTGGCTTGACCTCTTTTTAATTCTCTCTCCTTTCCCTCCTTCGCATATGCAACTGATATACACACGGCTCAAAGAGAACCACATGCCAGCTGAACTTCCTGGTCATCACATTCGTTATTATTGACTTCTCTGTGTTGAATGCCACTGTTCCTATCTGTTAGATCGTACCTGCCTTATAAGATTTATCTCAAACTCTTCTTCCTCACTGAAACTCTCTGTGGTTTCTCCACCATCCAGGTAAAATTGCTGCCCTTCTTTCTTTTATACATATTTATCAATACCCCTTACCACTTCCTACCTCATCACATTTTTATTTTTGATGTCAGCATTTAGAGTATAGAGAATATGTGTTATTCAATTGACATTTTTCATAACGAGCAATGTCTAGCAAAAGTATGTAAGACAAGATCAATTATTATTTGTTAAATTAAATTTATTTTGGCTGCATACTACATATTTATTCTCACTACTTAGAAAAAAAATTCATAGTCTTCATAAACCACAATCCTCACTTTCCAAAAACTAGAATACGCAGAGATCTCTTAGTTAAGTTCTATGATGCTCCCCTGCTCCTTTTTCCTTCATTACAAAAAAAACTTAAGAAAAGCATATTCAGTCTTTATCTTTTGATCATTCACGAAATGTCTGATTTAACACGAGGAGACACATATGCAGCTTGCTTTAACCTAAGTGTTACCTGCGTACTAATTTATAGAAACTTGGTATATTTTATGGAGTTAACTATCTCTAACATACAAAACTAGCAAGAATAACAAAATTGAAAATTCAATCAGTTTTATTTCTAATTGGCACCCTAACTCTCCACACTTGTGCATCTTTTGAAACTCTTTATCTGGTACCACACTACTTTACTTTCTTTCAGAGCATATAAAACCATATAGAAGGAGAGACAAAGATTGCTACACAGTGCAAAAGCTTCAGCTATCTATTTGTAAATTCTCCTCCAATATTCAAATTTCCTCCAGGAAGGAGAGTTTCACTGAGCCCTGCGCAGCCATCGGAATGTTTTGTTCTTTTCCCAGTATGTAAGTTCGCGGCAGGAGGAAAAGACTGCGCTGTCAGGCGGTGGGTGTTAGTTTCAGACGTTTTCAGTAGATTTACCACAGTAACAGGCAGAAAGAACTCCTTTCTTTTTCTATAGGCATGGTTTAATCCCAGAGTTCTGTAATGTGTAGAAACAGAGGGTGGTCAAGCAGGCTGAATGGATGTTAGCACTGTGTACCTTTTCATATAAATACAGAAGACAATTTTTCCCCAGGGTTGTAAACTCCCGTTTTATTTTCACCTTCATTGATTCATCATTAGTTGCTCAAATCAAAGGCAGGATATCTGCTGGCCTCTATGCTTTTGAAGCTATGCATCCTCCGTTTTCATTGTACTGTTCAAAAAACTTATTCTCCACAAGGCTTTTCGCCTATGACAATTTTTTTTAAAAAATGCAACTTACTTAATGGTCTTCATTGGAATTGATGCACACGTAGTTCAGTCCTGCGTTTTCTCTGTGGTGATGATTTCTATAGATCATCAATTCCAACATAATCTAATATGTTGTATAAATCCTAGCCATGCATTTTTATTATCACTTATTTATTAACTACTAAGTAACATCTAGAAATAAAGATGTCTACAGTCTTTCCAGGTTCTTCTAACTATAGCTTTTGGTTAAGGCAACTGTTAATTTATGAGTAAATTAACTATATATTATGTGTGTGAGTTGAAACTCAAAAGTACTATGAAACTTACTTTTTTACCAAATCACAGTCTAAGGAATTTTACATATTAACTCAGTAATAGAAGTCTTAATGTGTAGAAGCTATTAATGCCATCATTTACCAATGAAGAAAAAAAGTTACAAAGTTATTCAATAAATTTCCTAAAGTTGTCGCACAAGGTAGCATTTAAGATGCAAACCAACTTGCTTTGGTTCTATAGTCTGTGGTTGTAACTACTGCACTCCAATTAACAAGTTTTGTGTCTCTCATCATGCTAACATTTAGCTACATAATTAACTGAATACTTTTCCCTCATTCCCAGTGATGCCCCTGTACGTATAATCATAAAGTTGTCACTCACAGTTGAAAAGTTTAACACTTGAATACAGGGAACAAGAAATTCCTAGAGTTGGAATCTACTCTGTTCAAATATACATAGTTACCATAGATTGAATTTTATAGACTTAAATATTTGAAGACGACTTTACTTAAAAGGTCAAAATTATTTGTTTATCAGCAATGAAAATTAAATGAATCTGTGATTGATAGAAATATGTGCATGGAACTGTGTATTAAAGAACCTGTTGTTGGATATTCTTCCCTTTCAGTTACTCTGAAATGACGGTCTTCTATCACTCACAATCACTGTATCATATGTACACACACGTTTGTGTAGCATGTATTTTTTTCGCAGTAATCTTACTGAAATAAATTTCCCTTCATGGTTTCTGAATTGATGATATGTTATTAGAAAGGATGGAGTGGGGAAATAATAATCTCCATGATCAGGGCTAATTGCCTTTGAATGATACTTTTTTATTGGGTTTGGAGGAAAACTTAGAAAATGACTGTGCAGCAGGAGGTTCTGCCTCTGTTGCTGGGAAGCAGTCATTTGTGATTATTTCAAGAAATTGCCACCTGGAGTACAAAACACCTTTCTGTGCCAAGGTGCCAGATTAGACAGATCACATCGCTTCATCACCACACATCTGCCGAGACAGTGCTGGGTAAGCTGTGACGTTCTACTGGCTGCAGTCTTAAGAACATTCATTTCAAATTTTCATGTACCAATCACTTCATAAAATATTTATTGAGCCTTTAATATATTCAGAATACTGCAGTAGTCACTGTGGGCACACAAAAAAGGTAATAGTTTACAATCTCTCTTGCTCTCCGTAGAATTTTTATAATCTAAGGCTAGAAATAGTTTGCTACATAAAGCAGATGTGACCTTGTCCCTAAGGACATATAGCATGGGCACTTCTGCATCAGCAGCTGAATGAAGTCAGAAGCAGAGTGTTCGATGGAACACCTCACTAAATTCAGTTGCTCTTTCTACACCAAAGCATCCTCTAGTTTCTGCTTCAGTCAAGCCAGTTAGATCTGTCTGGGAGCCAAAGTTGCAGGCAAGTGTTTTTATACCATTGCTACTTAAATTAGATCTCTTAAAAAATGTGACTGCCTTCCTAAAAATGTGCCATTTGTCTATTTTCCTTAAATAAATAGAAAATTTCACATTTTTAGTGAGCCAAAAGGCAAGATTCATGATTGAACAAGGGCTCGAGTTAGTTTTGGTTCTCATCCCTCCCCCCACCCCACCATTTCCTGAGATGTGCTTCCTGGATGAGGATTATTTATACAAAAAAAAAAGCCTGTAGGCATACAAAGACTTTTATTCTAAGCACATTTATAGCAGCACAAATCATAGTAGCTAAATCTCACACATTCATCAACAGATAAACGGATAAAGGAAATGTGGTATTTGTTCATGGTGGAGTACTACTCTGCCATAAAGAAAGATAAACTTGAGTCATTTGTAGGAAAATGGATACACCTCGGGGCCATAATGTTAAGTGAAATAAATGAGACATGCAGTCTCAAATACAGCATTGTTTTCTTATATGAGAAACTAAAATTATGAGTAAAAGCAAAAAGAAAAGATAGATAATAGAAAGTAGGAATAGTGATCATTCTCAAATGGGAAGGGGATCAAGAAATGGAAGGAGACGGGAAGGAGGATAGAGAAAGGAGATGAAAATGGGAATTGAGATGTGGGCTATACATGGACCAACTCCAGACAAGAAATGTAAACATTATGCACTGCAAATGTGTACTAATAGAAATTTAAAGCAATACTTAGTCCTGCTATCAACTGTCTAAAAAGTTTTACTCAATTTTCACGGGAAAGAATAAGAACCACTGAAGAGTCAAAATAATTTAAAGCCAAACCATCCATCAGCATGCCAATGTGCAAAGGCAGAGCAGTGTGTGGCTTAAAAGAAAAGTAAATGACATAAGATTTGTGACCAATGTTTGTTTTGCCAAGATTTGGCTTTAGCTGTAGCTGAAAGTGCTGCTAAAAGAAGCAATAAAAGATGTAATACAGTTACTTAAGATAAAGTAGCTCAGTTAATGCAGTTGAGAATATTTTAGAACTTTAGTTTGTACATTAACCCAGAATGGAGGAGGACTGAATGGCCATCACAGTGCTAAGCAAGGGCAGTTGGAAAGAATTAGGCAATTTTCTCAATATGGTAGGTTTGTTCCTAACCAACAGTGAAAAATGTTAAGACTACAGGGGTCTTCACAAACCCTTTTCCAAGTGATCAGTTGCTTCATCATGTAGTTTGCCATTGCTCTCTGCTGACATGTTATGCTAGGACATTTAAAAAAGTAATGCTAAAATATGTAATCTCAGTTCCTCATTAATGAAATGACATTTTACATCTGTTAGTTTTCACAGACTAGGGAATCAGCAAATTTTCAAGTTATATATTTATTTTTACTTTATTGAATTTCATACCTTTATAATTCTAAATTTTAATGTAACTCATGCTTCCTTTACAGTATAGTTTACCATTTTGGTAAGTTTCATAATGTAGTTTTCTACCATGAAAAATAAAAAATAGTTTGTCATCAGATAATTCACAAAATTCTTCATAGTTTCACTCTGCTTAAAATGACAGAAAAGATCTCATGATATCAAAGACAAAGAATATGATATTTTGATCCAACCGTGTATTTGGATGTGCGCTACTGTTCTTTTTATTCTTCCTTAATATCATACTTCCTTCTTGAGAAGATAGACTGGCAGGCCTACTTAACCTTTTATATTGGCCACCAGATAACTTTCTACTGAATATTTCATATTGCTGACTGATAAAAACCTAAGACATTATACAAAACTTGGCACAAGCTTGGTTCAGGAAAGCAACTGCTTAAAAATAAAATATTTGAGCACTAGAAACTTCGCACATAGTCGTGCTCCTAAGAAGACAGACCAGGGAGCTCATGGCTTTGGCCATGGCACAGTGGACTTCAGTCAGGATGATCTATTCCCGTCCTCGCAATGGACTCTTTCTCAGCTGCAGTGTGCACCTTAGCAATGTGCACGCTCCCCACAAGTCTGTTCTAAGGTCGTGGTTCCAGTGGTAAGTGGCTCGTAGACTAACTCAACATTAGTTAGTCTTAGGATATCAAAACAAAGCCAATGTTAAATGCCTATCAAGCAGTCTCATGGCAGGCCTAGCATAAAATTTATGTTGCAGCAGATAGAATTTAATTGGGAAAAATAATCTCACTGCTTAAATGTGATTTCTTTTTACTAAAGACAAAATTTATCATCTGTGAGCTAAGTTGGTTATCTATTTGGCAGCAATTTTACCTGGAGACTCTATTGTTTGATGATGATTCTTCATCATTTAGAGATTATGAAGTTAATATGTAGGTGTTCAGTTTAACAGATAAAAATATAATCCACATATTTAGTGGAACACAACTGTCTTCTAAGAATTCTTTCTCCTCCCCTTTCCTAGTTTGTTTATTGGTTAGTTTATTTGTCTATTTATTTTTCTGGATGAATTATGCACTATAATTCTATTGGTACAGTTAGTAAAATAGTTAATTTCGTCAGTTTTCCAATGATTTGGGAACCTTATGACAAAGACTGTAAAAAATACCGAATGCAAGGGTATGACAAGGCAAATGTGTTGGTATAGAGAAAAGAAGATTAAAATCTTTAACATAATCAGAATTTAAAAGGATCGTATGCTGAAATTTGATTATTTTTAAAAAATAAAATGGAAATAAGAAGTAGGATATGTGTTGGAGTTGAAGCAGATTTTTTACAAGGTGTGGCATATGGAAGATAATAAGGGATCTCAAAGTGATGGGGTGAAATTAGTGTCATGGAAACAGGTTAAAGCAAAAACATGAGTTGATTTCTTAAGGAAAAAATATCAATTAATAAAATAATATTTTTATAATCAATAAAGCTTAGATGTTAGGACACAGAACATATTTTTTTACTTTATCTATAATTTCTTCCTAAAGCATGTACTGGGAGATCAGACAGAACTGGGTTGAAAATTATGAAAAATGCAACCTTATCTCAGCGATTCAATTATCTGACTCGCAAAGTAAAAAGATATATATATATATGTATATATATATATATATATAGAGAGAGAGAGAGAGAGAGAGAGAGAGAGAGAATAATATGATTTACAGATTTTTTCAAAGCATATATTAATGCAGAAATAGGCTTTTATAACTGGTACCCAAGTTACCACAAACTTTGCAGTGCTTCACATATTTGAACATATTTTGACCATTATCTTAGTCCACTATATGAATAGGTGCAATTATACAAGCTGATATACACATTCAGATTTCTTTTTGTGTATTTCTACTTAGAATATACAAACGTAACAATTATTTTCACCAGCAAGTGTTGAAATAGCTTCTCCTAGTAATAGAATTTCAGCAGAATGAAAATTATTAACTTTCCGATTTTTTCATAAAATACCTTTCACAGTTCAAAATCCTTGGAAATAATGCTGACTTTAATAAGAAGAAAAATAGATACTATAATTATCAGCATTTTTTTTTATAGA
The DNA here is from genome assembly GCA_004363535.1 of Dasyprocta punctata. NCBI lineage: Eukaryota > Metazoa > Chordata > Mammalia > Rodentia > Dasyproctidae > Dasyprocta > Dasyprocta punctata. The sequence goes on along the minus strand of RJWM01006903.1, from coordinate 57,380 downwards.
GTAGGCAGATTAAATCAGCGACTAGACTTACACCAAACCTAATCACTTGAACCCAGTGTTGGCCTTTAATTTGTATTTTGCTGAGTAACCCTTACCCTTGGTAAGACATATATCTCTATTTCAGCTTATCTTTAATTTACTGTAGCTTTTAATAAAGGTTATCAATTTCAATTATGCAGACTGTGGCTAAACCCAAAGGGGTGGTTTTTACCTGTAATATGATAAGAAGTACTAGGGCCTCGTTTTTTGAAAGAAAAATTATGTTGTTAGTTTAGGTTGAGGAAATATTTGATGAAATACTATGAACAGAAAGGCTAAAGAAAAATTAATGGGTGCCTGTTCCTAGAACATGTGAAGCATTAGCCTAGGGTAAATAGTCAAGGATCAGTTCATAGAAAAAGAAATGGTATTATTGGTCAGAAATAAAAACTCAGAAAGGAAAATATGAATAAACAAGGAACAAGTATTGGTCCTGGAGGACAATTTATTTTCATGGAGATTTATTATGAACACTGAGAGTTTTGAGTAAACATGAAGAAAAGAACAGAAACAGAAGGATGGAGAGAGAGAGAGAGACAGAGACAGAGACAGAGAGAGAGAGAGACTTGTCCAATTTTTTAAAAATGGTACTAGATCATGACAGTGCATTTTAGTTGTTTTGGCAAAAAGGAAAAAGAGTACAATCGAACCCAACAAAAGAAGAAAGCAGATTTCTGAACCAAAAACAAAGGTAAGCTGAGATAAGCAGCATATGGGAAATCTATCCGTACAGTTCCGGGTAGGCATGCATTAATAAGAGATGTCTTTGGACCACTTCCTAAAACTTTCACATACACATTTTGTTCATACTTGGCTAAGTTTAAAGGTAATAGAATACAGAGATTGAGTATAGCAGAATAGTTTAATTCAAACATTTGCAAGGGAGGTGCAGCAATGACAGTAAAAGTGGTAGAGCAACAGATTATTATCAATAAAGCAAAGGGATGCAGCATGAAAAATAAAAGAACTACAGCACTGAGGTAGGATTCAAAGAAAGCTAGGCCAATCACACAGTGTTTGACAGGACAGCATGCAGAGAAAGTTCAAGCAGGTACGGCCACTGCAGCCTGCAATGGTTGCACCCTTGGTGTTGCTGTTATCATTATTTTCCTGGTTGATTTTATCTTAAGTTTCTTTGAATTTTTATGTATGTCCTTTCTCTCAAATGCTTTCATAAGGGAACTTTGGTATTTGAGGTTTTATTGTTTTTGGCAGAGACAAACTTCATCATTTTTAAAAGTATTAATAACGTTAATTTGTTTATAAACTCAAGAGAGATTTGTCTTTTTGAGACAGGGTCTCACTATGCAGTTCAGGTTGGCCTTGGCTCACTTTGTAACACAGGCTGGTCTCGAACTTCCAAACAATTCTCCTGTCTCAGCCTCCCAAGTGCTGGAATTACAAGAGTGTGCCACCATGCCCAGCTCCTCAAAAGAGAATTGTGGAGTGCTTTCCAACTACCATAACTTTTAATATTACTGATGAATAAGGCGATATGAAGTTTATGGGGAAATAAGAAGATGGTTAATAATTTTCAGGTGTTTAAAGGTAAAAATTAGGTAAACAGTTGAGGTAGATGCGTAACAGAAAACCTTACTAGCAGTCAATGGTTTGACATCTTCAACCCCACTTTAAAAAATTTCTACAATCATTTACTAACTAAATATTTTATGAGGAAAATTATTAGATAGATGATTATCCTTCATTTAGATTTTCCCAACTGCCATCACTTGGTTTAACAATGATCTACTCTGTCTTTAGTTCTTATGTTGTCACAGGTCAGTAAACACATGTTGAATGAATAAATGCTGGTTTCACTTTTCTTATTAGCACAGAGGATCCCTCACTGAAAACAGCAATTAGCTTGATTCAGTGTTACAATGAATCTAAATAAAGCAATTTTCTCCCTTGCAATTATAGGTCCCAGAGTACACAGGACACTGCTAGGACACTATCCATATTCTGAAGAATGAACTGTATTCATTTTTCCCTTGCTACTCTGGCAGAGATAAAAGATGAGAAATCAGAGGGGGAATATACATGTTCCTGAGGTAGCCATGGTGTGAGACACATGGAAGAATTGTCTTTATTGCTAAAGTATCCACTACTTTTGCAGTGTTATAATAAGCTATTAATTTTTTTAATTTAAGAGAAAAAAGACACATATACGAAAGACAAAAAGAAAAAGAGACAAACGACAGCAGCAAATCCACAACAGTAACATTATAGGTTTGCAAAACAAGATGATAGGAACTTGACAATGGTTGCAGTAAGTCTGTATGTATGCATATGTAAGACAACTAAGATGACTATACTGCTGGATGTATTAGTTATTGAGAAAGATCAGTTAATACTCATATGATTAGATCAATTTTATATGTCTATATCTGTTAATGTAAACAACCATGTTGAAGGTAAGGATACACAATATATAATAAGCTATTAAAACAACTTGCTTAAATAGTAACTTACCACTTTGTTTAATATAATGGAAAATTATAAGATATGGAAAGTTTTCTTATAATGGAAAATTATCTTATAATGGCAAATTATATGGAAAATTATAAGATAATGGCCTATTTGTCTAATAAAAATCTCACTACTATTCTAAAGAAAAAAATTTTAAACTTTGAGAATACTTGAAAAGAAAGAAGCCCTGAATATGCAAAATCAATGATGTTAAATTCAGTGAGGGCCACTAGTTTGGGAACTGATGCTGGTGACCACATGAAGTCTCTGTAGTCAACGCAAGAAACAAGAAGTGAGCTAGTAATTTGGGGTCTGAACTAGATACCTTTTAGACTTCCTGACTTCTATGAAGGTGATCATCTTCAGATGTGGCTCAAAACGCACATGGCAGGATAGCTGGGCAGGTGTCTTTGGACTGATTCGGCCTTTCCCCGCTCTTAGTTGTAGTTCTCAAGAATAGCTGTAGAATGTTTGGGGAATTCAGTATTTTGAGATAGGAAGAGACAGGCCAGGACATTCTGGGCTCTGTTCAGTCCTTTCTGAAGCATGGCATTCTTGAGTGTCTCAGCCTGGAATGGCCAGTGGCCCCACAGTGGAAAACCCCGGGTGGAACACTTTCCTGTGTGTATAAACTACAGTGCCAGCGAGCAAAATCAGGCAAGACTCTCTCTTCCCCAGGTGGCTTCCTGAGCCTTGGGGGATCAGCTCAGAGGGAAGTTAAAACTCAGTTTCCCTTGCTACTGAGATAGAAGAGGTAAAGCCACTTTGTGCAACTTGCGTTTATGATTTCCTGTCTCATGGAACTCAGGCAAACAGTACAGTACAAGTTGCAGTCCAAAATGATGAAGTGGGCTGAAGTGGAGCCAGTACACAGGGAGTCTGCATCTAGGACAATGAGGACCAAACCCCGCCAGAAAGTTAGACACGTTCAATTGGCCATTCGGCACTCAAGCACGAGTCAGAGACAGGGAGACAAAGAAAGGTCACAAAATCAAGTAGAGAGAGATGCCACTACCTCATAAAGGGTGGGAGGATTCTCTCCTGGCTATGCTGGAAAATAAAAATGAAGACAGAGAAACAAAACTCTTTAGAAATATTACTGATGAAGAAAGAACTTACAATGTGAACTTCAATTACTTAGAAACTGACTTAATATTGCCAGAATTTGATGTGAAAACCCAGACAGAAAGAGGTGGCCTGCTGTGAGACAAGAAGAGGACACCGAGGGTTGAAGAAATGGCCAGAACCATCCCAGAGGGGAGCCTAGAGATGGGCGTGGATTTTAACTGGTTATGCTATCAGTAGTGGAGTGTTATGAATATATGTGCTTCTATAAATAGAAGACAAACCTGTTCCTTAATCTTACCTATTCTTTGCATTTTATATCATTTACAAATAATATTTTAAAGACCTCGAAAACTATAAAGGAAGGTAAATGTTATCATTTCCAAATAAAATTAATACTTTGCATTTTGTTTTCATTTTCTTTCATTATTATTCAAAACATTCAGAGTAGTTAGTCATCAAAAAGTAATTAGAGAGAAGTCTTTATCTATGGGTCTTCATGATATTTATTAGTAGGAGTCAATTAGCACTGCTATAAGTATATTAGGCAGTTAATAGCTTTCTGAATATTTATTCCTTTTATTCTGCCATAGTGTATTCTTGTGGACATGATTGAGTAAAGAGATCCATGGTAAAAAAACATGAGTTATTTTATACATCATCTGTATTCTATTATAAACGTCATACACAGTGCCAAAGTCCCTCCAGTGAATGTATGCTTAGAAATTATTCAGAGATGACAGTTATGCATCATTATGATTATTTTCCTGAACTAACAAAACTTTCCATGTCCAGAATTTCTTTTTATCTGCAAATTAAATATTTCGGTCATAAAAATCTTACTTTTTCTATTATTTATCAAGATAAATTGAAATACTGATTTCATTTCCTCATTCCTCAGCTAACCCGGAATGTCATCAAGGGAAAAGTGGGTTTTCCCACCCTTTTCTGTGGGCTTGGTCACATGACTTGCTTTGAAGATGGGACAGCAGTGAATGCAGTGTCATTAAAGTCTTCGCAGGAGATCAGTGTGGTAGAGTTTGGCTTCCTGAGCTCCGAAAGTGCAGCATACGCTTGTACCCAGAGAAAGAGTGAAATTTATCAAGGGTGGGATACACTTCCAAATCATTTTAGTTGAAACTTTCTAATAATTTCAGCAGTTACAGAGAGCCATCAGCACAACAGATGAAGCTCTGTGCATTCATTTACAAAGCAAATGCATCATGTCGCAGAAGTGCCCAGCTCCAGGTCGGCAGCAGGCTGGCTCTCCAGCTGTCTGCAGCAGCACCTACCACGGCTCCTACCAGGTCCATGTATGGAAAATAACAGATTCACAGGGATTATAATGATGTGAAGAACTCGAGGTATTTTACTTTTGTCACTTACTTAAAGCTGGTATTTGAGTACAACATTTTCAAAAGTGAAAGTGTAAAATGCAAAGAGGAGAATTTTAGTTTGTAATTGAAGATTTTTAGATCTACTGTGAAATGCTTTATTGAGTTTGAGTATCTTTACATTTTTAGTACAATATTATTTTAAAAAGTATTTATTTAAATCAAAGACAAATTAACAAGATAACTGTTATCCCATGGTTATTTTGTAATTTATTTCATAATTGAAAGGAAGGAGGATGTTAATAAAGAATCCCTGTAGGGTTTCTAGCACGAGAAATATAATTCTCTACACAGAGTTCCTTCAACTCGGACCACAAACGAGGCAGAAGTACTGACTGACTTATAGCTGGAACCCATTTGAGCAAGGCCGGCATTTGAAACTGCAGGACAATCAAGTCACATACCACACACCAGTGAGCCGGGGCATGGAGGAGACTCTTAGAGCCAGAGCGCTTGGCAGGGTGTTAGAATTATCATGGCAACTGTATACAGAGACAAGTGCTATATTTTGAAATTTGTATTTACTTACTGGTCAGTTTGTTTTAGCATTTCACCTTACACAATGTTTCAATCATAGGAAGGTCTCTGTGATTAACTGCTGACTGATAGAGTTCTAAGCTGAAGGAATTTACAATCCACCTAGGATAGAGTTCTAAGCGGAAGGAATTTACAATCCACCAAGGAGAGAAAGCTCACAAGGAGAGTTATAACCATGAAGGGGCTTACTTGATTATATAAAAAGTATGCATTTAGAATAGAGAACTAGCATTATTTTAAAAAACCATTCGTTTCTATCACTCAGTTGATTTTTCATTTGTCTCTATCTTTTCTCCCCAGTGTCTTGTTTTCATGTCTGAGCTTGAAACATACCTATATTTTAAAAATTCATTTTGCATTTAGGATTATGAAAACAAGAGGAATAGATTCCCTCAATCAGTCTAATGAAGTCTTGATATTTTTGGTACAATTTGGCCCTTTTAGCCAATAACCTTCATATCAATAGCCCTACTAAGGAAGCCAATGTCTGCCTTCCCAGGCTTTCTCAGCTGTGAAGGAATCAGATAGTGCAGTCACTGGTAAAGTTGGAAGAGGCCCTTGATGGTTCAAAGGTGTTGCTCCTTGAGTAGCTCAGTAATCTCAGCTGCGGGAGAGTAAATGAAAGAGCTAGGTTGTTAAAACTGGTCAGCCATGCATGCAAGCATGCACAGGCACCCTCGCCCCAAGCAGCCCTCACAGCAGGCTTTCCTGAGGTGTGAAGGTCTATTGCTGAGACATGTTGAATTCTACAGTGAAAATTTCTGTGGTCCAGAATGCTTCCTTCGGACCCGGCACACTGGCTGCATGATTCCTACAGCAAAAACCACTGCTTTGAAAGAAGTCACTCAGGTTTCCATATTTTCAGTTGTGGTGACTCTTGTTTTGGTTTATGCAGCTCTCTCAAATGCTTTACTTATAAAGTTCTCACAATGAAAATACTTTTCAAAAGGGCAAAGTATTTGTGTGTGATAAAAGCATTAATTTTGTCTGCAAAACTGTCAACTCAAGAGTAATTTTGTTTTTCAATGCAGTTCAAAATGTAAAAGCATGTACATACTTAAAGTGTATTATATAAAACTAAAATTGTCAAATAAGAATCCCTTTATTGAGATGAAACCTCACCTTTTCATTGTGGGCATTAGTGGCAGAATTAAGTACAGCTTGGAGACCCACTAGGAGCTGTAGAAGCAACTGCAATGGAGACACAGAAGAAACTGGAAAGGACAGGACTTGGGGATGGTATTAGCCCTGGGTAAGCTCCAGAGCCCCTTCTCCAAGGGACAACCAGTGCCATCCTCCTAACCTTGCAGAGGGGCATAACAATTCGGGTTTAAGTTAGTCTTCATAACAGAGCTCAGAAACAAAGTTGATCAAGATAGACCAACATACCTGCAAATACTGACAAATATTCAAAGCTAAATGCTGAGTTACTTCCTTTTCAGAATATGAAATATTCAGTTTCTACTGGAAATACATAAAGAAATAGACAAAGTTTAAGTATATGACTGGAAGAGCTGTTAGAGGACTTTTAAATCAAGGTTTCCATATTGGAAAGAAGGAAGTGATTTTTTTCCAGAGTAGGTTTGTGAGCATTGGCTGGTGGGTTCTTCTCTCAACTCAGGAAGTATCACAAGAAGAGCTAAGAGAGAAAGGAGCAGAAGTGTTTGGAGTGAAAGCAAGAAGCTCCCAAAGGTGGGAGGTGTCCACCAGGACTCCTTGTCTAGTGGTTTTTATGCACAAAGACTGTGTCTCAGGCCACTGTGGGCCAGAAGGAGGGGAACTCATGGGGTGACAAGCAGGAAAGTTTGACAAGAAGTGGGCCTAGGAATCCGGGGCCTGGTACTTCTGCAAGCACCATTACTTAATTGTCACATTTCTAAAATTAGTCGAACAAAGGCACTCCTCAGACCAGTAAGAACAGAGGCTGGGTGGGACAGGGTCGCTATCACCTTGTTTTCATCACATTCCTAGACTGGAGGATCCCAGGAGTTTAACATCAGACCCTTGTTTATCTGGGCCCTGCAGCCCTGGCCTTGACCACAGTATCCCCATCCCGCAGTCTCCACCCTGGGTGCCATCTTATCTTGGCCTTCACTGGCTCATCCTGACTCCCCCTGGGCGTGGCTTTTCCCTGGCTGCCCGTCCTGCCTGCTGAGCTCCCTCTGCCTAGGACGTTCCCCTCCCCTCGTGGGCCAGTGTCACCCTGGAAAGCATTTTCCCCTTTCCACGGGACCCTGCCCACCCCGGTATTTGCTAACACACACCGTGTCTTACAGGGTTTATGCCTATTCTAATGACCAGAGAACAGGTTTCTGCCTCAGCCTCAGAATCACCGCTGTAACCATGGACACCTACTCCAAGACTGACGTCTCTGTGTTTTCGCTGCAGTAGGAAATTACAGTTGAAGTGAGAGAAAAGCCTTAATAAACGTAGTGGGATTTTGACAAAGCCCAGAATGCACTCCACGCATGCTCAGGGGGCTCAGGTCAGGTGACAGGGGCCCTTACTTCGCCTCTCAGCCTACAGCGCAGAGGCCACCCCCGGCTTCCATCAGCCCTCACAGCGGCAGGCCGCACAGTCACACGCCCCGCACTCTTCGCTCTTCCCATCGCCCATGCCTTTGCCTCTCTGCCAGCAACTCTTCTAGCTTAGTATTCACAAGACGCCCAGAAGTTGGGATATTTGAATACTGTAGCTGGCTTCACAAATAAACAGGGTGCAGCGGGAGAAATTTTTCACTTTGTGTTTCTCCTTCTGGCGTATGAGAGCAGAGGTACCCTGGAAATTCTTTATCTTTTCCAGCTAACTCTCCAACTCTGTAATGATGCGAATCTCCTTATTGCGGAAAATACTGCTTTTTGACGAACTTGCAAAATCTTAAATCTTTCAGGTGAAATCTTCAGAATCTGCCTTATTACGTCGTTTTTTTGTACACAACACTTGCTTAAATAGCTGAAATTTCGAGCTCTTCTCACAATCATAATTTGTATCCAGAATACAGTACAGATTGCAAAATAAGCAATCATTATTTTAAACATAATGCTGTCACATGACTAAATATTAGAGCGGAAAAATATGATTTAAATACATTTTTCAAATGAAATATTAAAGATTCTTTTTATATTCCCTTAATTAATATGGTTACTATATAATTTCTTATAGAAACTAGAACATTTTAAAAGTGAAAAGAGCATAATGAATACTAAAAAGCACATATACTGAAATACTTATTTACTATGTTGATTGATTGTAATACTACACAGTGAACAAATTCTAGTCAAGTGCAAATTTCAGAAATGAAGTTTTTCTAAGTCCATGTGCATTAAAGTAAAGAGATATGTATATTGTCAGAACATTAAAATAATTTAAATCAAGAAAATTTTAATTAGACTTTTACATACGTTAATTTATTATCCATACATGCCTTTATTATTACTCTATTTGTACAAAAAGTGTTTCTGAGAAATATATTATTTTTCGATAATTGTACTTTTATAGTCTTTTTCACAACGTACCTATAATCTTCTTCAAGGTTGAATTGTAAGGGTAATGAAATATGCTCATTTTCAATTAAGACTGCTTAATAGATCATAAGGTTTTTGATTGAGTAATTATTGTTTCTGTAGGAGACAATATAGCTGATAAACTCAAAGCAAACTAAGAAAAACAAGGGATTTTTGTAATAAATATATTTCAAATAAAATTATTCTAATATTTTATGTCAACTATTTAAGGCAATACTTATGTATTCTATCTCACTTCAGAGAATATTTCTTTAGTGTACTTTTATTAATAAAAGCCTCCAAAAAGCTATTTTTATTTATGATCTACTTAGTGTTATGTCACATTTAGGAGCTGACTTTGTAATTTATAACTTTTTTGCTGTAGAATGTAAATTTCTCTAAGTAAACATATGTACTATTACTGAAAGACTCTAACCTAATCGTAAATTGAAATATTCCAAAAGGAATTTACAGAATGTCATAATTTAGTATTTTGAGTGTGAGCACTCAGAGTAAATTTATGAAGTTCTCATTTCTATCTCACAAATAAAAAATGCAACGTATATATTATAATTAATTACAACTGCAATTGTAGTTGTAAGTTCTATTTATCATTTTTCTAAAAGCTTCAAAAGCTGATTTGAACAAAACACATGTAAAGTTTACAGGAATCATTTATACGAAGTTTTACTAACCTACTGTAGTGTAATATCTTCAGGTTAGTTTTTAAATAAACTTTCCTAAAGTTAAACTTAAGAGATGATCAAAGAAAGCAAAAGCTGTCATGTTATGGATTTCCCAGTAGTCCAAATCAACTTTCTACAAAAAATTTTATAGTTCAGTTACATTAGAAAAAAGTATACAAATTTGTAATTTTTATTCTGTTGATGATCACAGCTTCTTTGAATACTTTAAGGAATTATGTCTACACAGTAAATACCAAGTATACTCTGAATCCATTAGTTTGTTAATTTAGAAACACATTTTAAATGTTGTTTTGCTTCACAAATGTATTTCCAATGTTAAAAATTTAACTAAACTTGCAGGAGCATTAACAATAATGTGTGCTACTTACTTTCAATGGAATGAATTTGCAGAACTTTAGTTTCTGTTCATAAATGGAGTGGGGGAAATAATCAAACCATTATTTGTATTCAAGGTACCGAAGAACTCATGTAAATATTTAAAGCTTTGTGAAGTTTTTCGCTTGTTGTTGGAGTCACTGAATTAGCAGTTACTATATCATTTGTAATAAAAATTAGCAAAATTAATATAGAAGAATATTATACTATCTAACAAAGTTTTGCTTTATCAAGTGATATAAAAATATGCTTTCACAGAGACACAATTAAACAATGTACTGGATGGAATTAATAAAATAACATTGTATTATATAAACACTGATTTTTAAAATATGTGTCACTTAATTGCCATATATTTAATGACATGTAGACTTCATGATATGGACAAATATAACAAATGATTGAAAGAAATATTAATCTTAGGAAAAGCACTTTTCACTTTTAGTACCTTGTACACATGTCATGTTTGCATACAATTTGTAGTGTGTATATACATTAAGTATGCACACGTTTCCTTGCTCTGTTCTTTGAGAAGGCCTAGAATGGCGTAATTTCAGAAGCACGGAGTGTGCCTGACATTGAGATTTTGGTTTGTGAAACCACTTTCCAATATAAGTGAGCAAAATGCTTTGGAAATATATCTGATTTCTATATTGGGCCAGGAAATAAAGCATGTTAAGTGCCAGAAATATAAGGAAGCACTCAAAAAGTAACACCAAATAGAGGATATATAGAGCAAAAGGAGTGCCCAAATAACCAAAAATGGAATAATTTGATCAATTATAAAGTAATCTGGGATTATAACATGATACACCACTCCAATATTTTAAAATCATTACTAATATAAATAAACGATGGAATAAATTAATAAATGGAGAATAGACCAATCCTTTTGTTTAAATAATCCCTTAATTGATGTAAATACTGAATATTGAACAACATATTTTCCATACTTTAATTGTAAGCTGTGCATAATGACTTTCTTGCAATGAGCACGACGTGGAAAAAGAAAGAAAGAGAAATTTACCTTCATAATAACCAAACGTAAGTTATCACCATGATTTATATCAGTAGAAATAAATACAGTTAACATAGGTATTATATTTAAAAGTAATTTTATTGGTACATTTTAGATGTGCTTAAAGATCACATTCATTACAGAAAATTCATGCCTATGCATGACGTATCTTGATACTTCTTCTTTGCCCAATCCCCACCCCTCTCTTCAACCCCTCTTCCCCTCCTCATATACAAAAGTTTTGTTACCATTTTTCCTTCTATTCTCTTTTTGCTTTTCTCTTCCTTCCCTTCCCTATCCCCCCTTCCCTATTCCTCTTCCTATTTGAAAATTTTCTTCCCATTTCACAGTATCTGTTTTACATTTTGGTCCTTATTTACCCTTTTGGTTTCCCACATCAGAGAAATGATGTGACATTAATCTCAAATTTGTCCTTCTCTTTGATGAGTAGTACTCAATTGAATTAAAAAAACACACACTTTTTAAAAATGCATCCATTGGTTGATGTGCATTTGGGCTGTTTCCAAGATTTAGCTATTATAAAATGTGCTGTTATAATAAACATGGGTGTGCATATATTGCTGCGGTATGATGCTTCCAATTCATTCAGGGAGATATCGAGTACGGGAATATCTAGGTTGAGTGTGATTTCTAGCTTTTGTTTTTTGAGGACTTTCCACACTGATTTCTATAGTAGTTGCACCAGTCTACACTCCCATCATCTGTGGACAAAGGTTTCTTTTTCCCCGCAGTCCTCCCAGCATTTACTGTTGGTTGGTTTACTGATAATAGCCATTCCTTCTGGGTTGAAGTGGAATCTCAGCACTGTTTAATTTGCATTTCTTGAATGACCAGTGATGGTGAACACTTTTTCATATATTTACTTGTAGTTTTTATTTCTGCATCTGAGAAGTATGCTCATTTCAGATGCCCATTTTTGGAATGAGTCTTTAAATTTGGGGGGGGTGATTTTTTTGAGTTATTTATATATTCTGGATATTATTTCATTGAAGACTAGCTGGCAAAAATATTTTACTATGTTTTGTCTTTTCACTCTGTTGCTGGTTTCTTTGCTGTTCAAGAGCTTTTTAATAAAATGAGATACCAATTGTTGATTCTCTGTAATATTTTCTGTGTGATTGGAGTATTGTTCATGAAGAATTGCCTACTGTTATGCTTTCAAGAGTTCTACCTATTCTCTCCTCCAGCAGATTTAGTGTTTCTGTTTTAATATTTAGACCTTTGATCTGTTTTGATTTTAGTTTAGCACATGGGGAGAGATAGGGGTCTAATTTTAGTCTTTGGCATGTGGAAAGTCAGTTTTTCCAGTACCATTTAATAAATAGGCTATCCTTTTTCCAGTGAAAGTGTTTGGCCTCTTTGTCAAAGATAAAAACTAAATGTGTTTGGAGCTGTTTCTGGATCTTCTAATCTGTTCCACCTATCTGATCCTTAGGTCTGTTTTTGTTTTTTTAATTTGTTTTTGTTTTTTATCACAGTAGTTTTGTAGTATAATTTCAAGTCAGGGATTGTAATGTCCCCTACCTTGCCTTTGTTACTTTTGCTATTCTAGGTCACTTCTGGTTTCAAATGAATTTTAGAATTGTTTTCTCTAGTTCTGTGAGGCATGCTATTGGTATTTTGATCAGGATTGCATTAAATATTTATAACAATTTTGGATGTACTGCCATTTTTACTATATTGTTTCTGCCTCCCCAAGAACAAGGGATATCTTTCCATTTTCTGATATCCTTTTAGATATTCTTTTTCAGAGTACTGTAGTTTTCAATGTAAAGATCTTTTACTTCCTTGTTACATGAATTCCTAAGCATTTCATTTTGGGTGGGATGCTATTGGGGGAGATTCTCTCTCAGTGTGTTGGTTATTTGTGTACAGTAAGGCTATTGATTTTTTAGTGTTAACTTTGTATCCAGATACACTACTGAATTTTGTTAAATTTTGTACAAGTCTTTTGGTAAAGTTTTTGGGGTCTTTTTTGTAGAGTATCATGTTGCCAACAATTAATAATACTTTAACTTCTTCCTTCCCTATGCTTATTCCTTTTATTTCTTTCTCTTGTCTAATTTTTCTGGTTAATATTTCCAGAAATATCTTGAGTAGGTGTGATGACAGTGAATATCTTTGTCTGGATCCTGATTTTGAGTGAAAGCCTTCAGTTTGTAACCATTTAGTATGATGTTGGCTGTTGATTTGTTACAGATAGCTTTTATCAGATTGAGGCAAAGACTATTTCAATTTTCTGTAGGGTTTTCATTATGAATGGTTGTTGGACTTTGTTAAATGATTTTTCTGGATCTATTGAGATGATCATGTGGTCTTTTTTAAAAAATTCTGTTAATATGGTATATTACATGTATTGATTTGTGTATGCGGAACCATCCCTATATCCCTGGGATGAATCCTATTTGGTCATGATATATAAACTTTTTGATGATTGGCTGCATTCTATTTGCCAGGTTCTTATTGAGGATTTTTGTGTCTATGTTCATTTGGGACATTGGCCTATAGTTCTCTTTTTGGGTTGGATCATTCTCTGGTTGTCGTATCGGGGTAAATCTTACTTCCAGAAATTAGTTGGAGAGTATTGCTACCTTTCAATTTCATTAAAGAGTTTGAGGAGGAGTAGCATTAGATCTTTTCTAAATTTCTTGTAGAATTCAGCATTGAATCCATCAGAAACCAGACTTTTTTGTTGGTGGTGGTGGTAGGTTTTTAATTACATCTTCATTTTAATCAACTGATAATTGGTTTATTTAGGATTTTTATGTCTATGATTCAGCTTTGGTAATTCATATGATTCTAGAAATCTGTCCATTTCTTCTGTGTTTTCCATGTTATTAATATAAAGGGTCTCAAAGTAGGTATTGTTGATCTGGATTTCTGTAGGATCTGTTGTGATTTCACATGTTTTATTCCTAACTGCATGGATTTGAGTGTTTTCTTTCCTTTTATTCATAAGGTTGCCTAAGAGTTGCCAATTTTATTTAATCTTTCAAAGAACCAACTCTTATACTCATTTTGTGTATTGTTTTGTCTGACTCAATTGCATTAATTTCTGCTCTGATCTTTAAAATTGTCTCACTCATATGAGCTTTGAGCTGACTTTCTCTTCTTTTATTAGAAGCCTGAGGTTCAGCATTAGGTTGTTTATTTGAGTTCACTCCATTTTTCTGACAAGGGAATTCCCTCATAGGACTGCTTTCATTGTGTTCCATTAGTTTTGTATGTTGTATTGGTGTTATGGTTTAATTGCAGAAACTAATTCTTCAATTTCATGTGTGACACTTTTGTTGTTAAGAGGGGTGTCATTTAATTTCTATCTGTTTATGTAATTTTTGAGTTTTCTCTTGCCATTGATTTCTAATTTTATTGCAATATGTTCTCATAGTATTCATGGGATAATTTCAATTCCTTTGCATTTGTGTAAGCATATTCTATGAGTCAGTATATGGTCTATTTTAGGCAACATCCCACGTGTAGCTGAGAAGAATGCGTATTCTTGTGTTGTGGGTAGAACACTCTGTAGACATCTTCTAAGTCATTTTCTTCAAAGGTTTGGTTCAGTTCCGATATTTTTGTTGATTCTTTGTATAGTTGATCTGTATTGAGGTCCCCCATTACCACTGCAGTAGTGCTTAGTTGATTTTTCATGTCCATTAATATTTGTATTATATAGTTAGTGTGCTGGTTTTTGGTGCATACATACTCATGATTGTTATTTCTTCTTCTTGGATTGTTCCCTTAGTAAGTCTGTAGTGACCATCTTTGTCTCTTTTGATCAGTCTTGGCTTAACTGCAAATCGAATAGCTACCCCTCCTTTCTTCTTGGTTCCTGTTGCATGAAATATTGTTTTTCATACTTTGACTGTCAATCTATGAGTTTTTTTCTGTGTTAAATATGTTTCTTGCATGCATGATAATGTTGGATCTTGTTTCTCTGCCCATTTTGCCAGTCTGTTTCTTTTGATTGATGAATATAGACTGTTTACATTGATGCTTATTCAGTGGACTCTTTACTTACAAACTCAGCACATTCCTGAGGACTGGCTGTAACTTAGGTTGTTAACTGAAGGCTCACATTTCTCTATGCCACCTTCAAGGTCTCTCTTTTGCATATCCAGGCAAATTTCAGTATCCTTAGGGAGATATTAGCCCAGAATTTATTCATTATGCCCATATAGGAAATGATGTTGTAATCTTCCTTCCAGAACACTTTAAGGATTGTATCTGTATCTGAGACCATCTGGAAGGAGAAGTATCCAGCATTCAGTTTGTAACTCTAGACTTTGGTCATAAGTTAATACTAAAGTTCTGGTTATATTCCAAGTTGTTTGTATGTCAGGCTGGTCATAATTTGAGGGTTCACTGCAATTGATTTATATTGATTTATCCTTGACATGTTATTTTCCTTTTGTTGGTTCTCTTTCCTTATCCTCTGTTTAAGTGCTTGCCTTGCCTGATGAATTCATTTTGTTGGGATTCATGGTGTTGTTGTCTTTATTATCTCTTTCTACAATATGCTTTAGAACATTTTGGAGTGCTGGTTTGGTGGTCATGAATCTCTCCAGGTGTTTTTTGTAATGGAAGTATTTCATTTCAACATCAATTCTGAAAGATAGTTTCGCAGGGCACATCAATCTAGGATGAAGGCTTTTTCCTTTTAGGGCTTGAAACACTTCATTCCAAGGTTTTCTTGACTTAAGGGTTTGTGTTGAGAAGTCTGCTGTGATTCTGATAGGCTTTCTTTTATAGGTGATTTGTTTCATCTCTTAATGGCTTTTAATATTCTGTTCTTGTGTTGAATTTTGGGAATCATGACTGTTATATCCCTTGGTATAGTTTTTTTTTTTTTTTTTCATTTTGACCATGGTTAGTTGGAGTGCTATGTGCCTCACTTATGTGTATGTCAAATTCTTTTTCTGTGCCTGTGATGTTTTCTACCAATCATATTGTTGCTGGGTTTTCCCCTGGAAAGTTGGAAGTAAGGATTTCATCTTGCTCCCATGTCTCCTTTTCTTCTGTTTTTTAGTTTAATTTCTGTATTGATGCTTGTAAATTGCTTATGTATGTAGCTTCATTGCTAGTATCAAGAACACCTGTGGAATGACTTCTCAGAGATGTCTTCTAGGTGGAGCTGTCTTTTGCCTTGAGTCTGTTGCAAGATCTACCTCTTCAGTTTATTGGGATGAGGAATTGCTGCCTATTTGGTGCTCATTTTTTTTCAAGAATTTTTAATTTTTTTTTTTTGTATTTTAAACAGAAGAAAAGTAAGACATTAAAGCAAAACAATTTTACAACCAGCGAATAGGAGAGTAACAATCATCAGCACATTGCATATTGTTATATTCACAGCAGTTGTTTAGGGTATAAGATGTAGACATGAAACATTTTCCAGAAAATTACTAGCACAAAGCTTTTGCCTCAATGAATCAAGAGAAACCAGCTATATGACTATCTTTTTTGTTATGATTGCTCTATTATTTTCAAATAAACATTTCACATTAAAAATAAAATCTAAAGATGACCCTGTGAAAACTACTTTTCACTCAAAATTCTTTTTCTTTAAGTATCTTAACTAATATTTTATATACATAGATTTTCTTTCAGTTCATCACACAAGTGCAACAATGCAATGTTTACATATGTGTGACTTAGTTCACTGAGAAGTGTATTTTTAATACTCATCCATTTAAGCATGAAATTGTCTAGTTCATCATTCTTTGTAGCTGAGTAGCATTCCATTATGTAGAAATACCACATCTTTTTTGTCCATTCCTTAGTCGAGGGGCATTTAAGTTGTTTCCAAGATCTAGCTATTATGAACTGGGCAGCTATAAACATAGGTGCATGTAGATCACTGGGGTAGGATGTTTTTAGTTCTTTTGAGAAGATACCCAGAAGGGGAATAACTGGGTCAAATGGGACCTCCAATCCTAGCTTTTGAGGAATCTCCACACTGACTTCCACAGTGGTTGCACCAGCCTGCATTCCCACCAACAGTGGAGAAGCATTCCTTTTTCCCCACAGCCCCTCCAGCATGTGTCATTGGTTGACTTCTTAATGTTAGTCATTTTTTCTAGGGTGAGGTAGAATCTCAGTGTTACTTTCATTTGCATCTCTCGAATCGCCAGTGCTGTTGAACATTCTCTCATGTATTTATTTGCTGTATGTAATTTTTCATCTGAGAAATGTGTGTTCATCTCAGGTGCCCATTTTTGCATTGAGTCTATAAAATCTTGGAGGACTGATTTTTTTAAGTTCTTTATACATTCTTAATATTAATCCTTTATCTGAGGGACAGCTGACAAATATTTTCTCCCAGATTGTGGGTAGTTTCTTCACACTGTTGGTGGTTTCTAGTCCCTCATTCTTTCCCATGTTGTTTATGACCCTCAGGCAATCCCAGTCATGGCATAGAACAACTATGTCACCTTGACTAATGTAGTATAATCAGTTATAACAGTAGCATCAAACATACTCTAGAAAATGACCAACTCTGGTAACTATTAATTTGCCAACATAAGAACAAGATTTATAGTTATACAACAAAATTTAAAACAAACCAGAAGAGCCAGGTGTGGTGGCACACACCTTTAATCCTGCCTCAGCACTCAGGAGGCTGAGGTAGGAGGATTTTTGTGAGTTCAAGACCAGGCTGGGCTACAAAGTGAGTTCAAGTCCAGCCTGAACTGTATACTGAGAACCTGTCTCAAAAAATAGGGCTAGGGATTTATCTCAGTGGCATAAGCATCTGCCTGGCAGGCACAAGGTTGTGAATTCCATCCCGGGTACCAAAATAAATAAATAAATAAAACCAGAAAATTTTATGCAGTAAATAATCCTTGATATGGCAATTTTATCCTCAGCAGACAAAATTTAAAAGAGATTAGGGGAAAAATAGAGAAACTGAAGGAGAGGAAGAGATTAGAAGCAAGGCTGGAGGACAAAAGAAGATTACACAAACTTTGAGAAACCAGTGAAGAAGACAGGAATGAAAGACAGAAAATAAACAAAAAAACAAGAACAGAATAAAACAACAAAACTAGAAACAATGCACGTTCATATGTTAAAAAAAGAAGAAAACAATCAAAAGAAAGAAAGAGAGGAAGAAAGAAAGAAAAAGAAACAAAGAAGAAATAAAGGAAGAAAAGAAAAAACTCTAGTTCAGGTTATGTCTCTTTTGTTGCTTCTAGACAAATGGTGCCGATGGAGCCTGGGTCTTGGTTAGTTTATCCCAGCGAGCCAGCACCTTCAGCTCTCTGAGGTTCAGACTGTTTCTGGTTTCTGGCTGTGAGACTGGGACGTGAGTTGTTCAGCCTGTGATACTCCAGATGCCTCCTGCTTGCTTAAACTCAGCTCCCTGATCCTGGGTGTCTCCCATGGCTGCACCTCATCCTGACCCCAGAAGGTACTAAATGGAGTCAACCTGTAGCTGCTCTGAATCCTGGATCTTTCTCAGAATGGTGACCGGCCAACCACTCTCTCCATCTGAACCAGAATAACTCAGCAGCTGCTGCTCCGTTCCAATGGTGCATTTCTCTGTGGAGAGTTCTTGGGTCACCCGTAGTCACTGTGACACTGCAGGCTTCAGTAGCCCCTGAAGCTGCAAGCTTGGACTCAGGAGGAAAGTTTGCTGCTCCCTTTGTCCCTCTACTGCACTGAGGTTCCGCTCTTTACTCTCCCCATGAAATCTAGTTCTCATTTCAGAGCCTAGCTAGGTTCTGGGGACTCACTTCCTTCCTTCTTCTCTTTCTCATATTGCTGTATTCCAGTGTCTGGACTCCAAATCTCTCTCTCTCATTTTTTTTCTTTTTTTTTTTTTTTTTTTTTTTTTTTTTGAGACAGAGTATCACTGTACAGTTCAGGCTGGCCTTGAGCTCACTTTGTAGCCCAGGCTGGTCTTGAATTGGCAACGAACCTCTTGCCTTAGCCTCCTGAGTGCTGAGATGACATGCATGTGCCACCATGCCCAAACTGGCCTAAATCTTGGAGAGAATGTTTCTCTGCTGTTCACTAGTTCTCCATCTTCTTGGAAGTCCCATAGTATGTATTCTTAATATTAGATAAATGCAATGCTTTGTACTGTAATTTTCCTCTTATAAACACATAACCCTGATCTAAACATGAGGGAAAAAATTAGTCAAATTTCAACTAAAGAACATTCTGTAGAATGTCAGTACACCTCAGAGGGTCAGTGTTATCAATAAGGAAGGTGTCTGAGACATTGTCACAGCCAAGAAAAAACAGGAGACAATGGTTGTCTACATATAATATTGAAACAGGAAAAGACATTAAAAATTAAGGAAATAGGACTGGGGATATAGCTCAGCAGTACAAGCAACTGCCTGGCAAGCGTGAGGTCATGAGTTTGATCCTTGGTACCAAACAAACAACAAACAAAAACTAATAAAATTGTCAAGTATGGATTTTAGTTAAAATTAGATAACAATATTTGCTCACTAATTGAATGAGTGCATAAATGCAAGTTATTAATAGTAGGAGAAACAGGGCTTACAGTATATGCAAAATTTTTGTACTATCTTTGAAACATTTCTTTAAATATAAGTCTATTCAATTAAGAGGTTGTTTAAAAACTAAAATAAAATTCAACAAAAACAACAAAAAAGCATAGTGTCACCAAGGAAAAGAAAATGAACGTGGTTGAAATTTTCACCATGTGAGAACTGTTAAAGCTGCAGCAAAAGCATTCAGACCATATTCTAAAGCAGGATGGATTATTTCACACATATTTCACACACATTTGACTTACACCTGCGTATAATTTTGTGTGTTTCTACTGACCCTTCCCAAAGTGGCCTGGTGGCTCATGTATCTTGCAGGTCCTTGCCTGTAGTTCAACTGGCCAGTTCCCCATGTGACTAACAGGGCTGACGTGTTCTATCACTAGCCATGACCAGATACTTGAAACAGAAAGAAAGTATGTTAACTGTGAGCACATGATCTCGAAGAGACATTTTCATGAACTTGCCTCTGGAATTCTGGGAAGGGAGAAGCAGCCTATCACTATGCCTCTCTCATATTCATTCATGGAACAAAAGTAAAACCTCTGACTATAGAGCACCGGGGTCACACACTCTATCGGATGAGACCATGGTGAGAGCTGTTATTGTGGTCAAGGGAATCTCTTCTGATGTGTATGTAACTGTTCCTAATTACACTTTATTTGTAAACATACAGGCGAAATTCTAATCAAGATGGAACACAAGGACAGGCATAAATGAGGTCTATGTGTAGAAAGTTGGATGCATCTCCTGTGGATTCTCAGTTGCAAGGGTGAGGTGGCTGCTGTTGTACTTTCGTCCACCTATAAAGAGTTTCCCACTGGGAGGTTTAAGTTCCTTTTAAGTCATAATTAAAATTGCTAAATTGGAGCCCAGAAGGATTTTGAAAAGTGATCTCACATACTGGCATAACTGTACCAAAGTTTACATAAAAACTAAATCTTGGTGAGTGATGTGGACAGTTTCACAAATATCACTCATGACAGAGCTATGGTTAAACCTATGTCTTCAAAATCCCAAAATTTGCTTTTTCGTTTCACTACCCTGATAGTTTGTGCTGAAATTGTCCTCCATTTTAGTTCAATGTTGAGTCTTTTTTGTGCTAATGTTTAGAGTGTCTTAGACAAAATTTACAAAACTGTATGGATGAAGTTCTAAATATTTGGGTGAATTTTTACAAAATTAATAATTGAATCAATAATCAGAGGTACTATTCAATCTGTTTGGCTTCTTCTTATGGTTCCAGTGGTACAACTGTTCTAGTGATTGTCAGTCAATGTTTAGTGTACATCCACTAATTCTGACCACTTTGCTAGGTAGCAGAGTGAGGGGATAGGAGTATAAATTATTAGATTAGGTAACCAATCAGTTTATTTAACATGAGAGACTCACAAGTAGGTATCATTCAAAGCAAAGCAGATTGCATTATAATATACTACAATTTTATGGGAAATCAATTGAAATAATTTTCCTGGAAGACTAGGTAGAGAATCATGAAGGATGTGATACTTGAACTTTCAAGTGGAAGTCATGGTATGGAGGAATAATGGGAAAAAGAAAACCATACAGTTGCTAATAATGACTGCAGAAAGATGACTGCTTTCATTACCTCTCATTTAAGGTGTTTCTTTAAGATAATTAATGAAGCTTTTTTCCAGTAAGATTATTGGAGGCAGGTAATACAGTTCTCTCAACATCATCAAAGAGGAGAGATGTATTTATTGAATGTCATTTAAACTACTCTGCTGCAAACATTATACATTTGCAAAAACACCATCTGAAAATGAGAAGTGTGTACTAAATTTTATTTATTATCACCTGAGTCTGTGCAGTACTATAAAAACTTACCAGGAAGTCGATATCAGCATAATCATGAAGTTTGCAAACATAAGTGAGTAGTATGAGGCACTGAGAGGTCCTGCTTGCCGGACAGCAGCAGTAAAAGAGATGTGATGGTGTGACAGGACTTCCCTGAGGTCCCTGACACTTCCTTGGTGTTGCCTGCTGTCTGCCCTGGAGCCCCTGCTGGGGTTTTGGGGACCCTCCTTCCCTAAGGCTGAGAAGTTGTGTTTAAAGAAGACATTTTTTTTTTTTTTTTTTTTTTTTGGTATCAGAGATCAAACTCACAACCTAGTGCTTACCAGGCAAGTGCTTGAGCTACTGAGCTAAATCCCCTATCCAAGAATGCTTTTGATTAGCAACTTTTCCTCAGTACAGGCTAAATTATATTCCATACAATTTAATATCAATACTGTACATAAGAAGTTCATCTCAAGAACAACTTGTTATTTTAGAAATATACACTAAAGAATCTACTTACATGACAGGCAGAGAGTAATGAAATCATTAACATATGATTTCTGCAAAGATTTGAGCCATATACATTATCTACTTTTTATATACTAATTGCAATCCCAATCTATAAATCAATTTTTAAGATTCATTCATTTTTTAGAAATTGCAGGAAGCATTGATTTTTTTTTCACCTAGCCATGTTCTCTAGTATACTGCTTGAAGGAGAAAATTTGCACAAAAGATAATTTCTTTTAAATTCAAATAACTAATAGTGTAAAATTTATAATTCAGCTATATTCTGAGCAAATCAGCCAATAATTCTGAATGCAAAGTTAATTTTAAAGCATGTAAACATAACTGTTTAGTCTTTAAAAATGTTAACATGAATTGCTTCTATAAATTAAGAAAATATAAAGTTTCATAAATATTATTATTTCGAAGTTTATTTCGTCAACCTATTATTATAAGGTAATATTTTATACTAAAACCAGTGATACATAGTATGTGTAGTTATTGTTATAAAAATATACAATGACTTTAAGAACATACATACATTATAAATAGAGTATTGCACACATACAAATTCTGAGAGATTAAGTGACATATATTCTTACATAAAGCAATTGGTGGAAGCAAACAAATTATATGTAGCTAAGGACTGAATTTTAAGAATGAAACTGATATTAACACGATGAGCAAATATAATGTAAGAATTAACTACCATATTCAGATTTGTACAAAGTTTTGAAACTTTGGATATTTGCGTATAGAAAACTACTCATAAATGCAGAAAATACAAGAAACATCTCTAGCCCCAGTTCAGAAATTGTTTTTTTTTTTTTTATCAGCAACGTGATTTATCAACAATGGATCAGATGGAGATATGTACTTGGCACGTAATATTGCCATTACCTTAAAAAAAGCAGACAATTGTTTCAAGTATCTGCAAATGCAATAAATTAAGAAAAAGAAAAAAAAAGAAATGTCTGGAATAACAAACTTTTCATTTTTATAGTGACAAACTCCAGTTTCAGTGCACAGACACAACTTGCCATATGCACCCCGCGACAAAATTTCCGCTCCCTGCAGCCCTTGCTGCCTCCCAGCTGTTGAGCAGGGTTCTTTTGGGCTGCCCATTACATCACCAAGGAGATTAACAGGTCACTTTGCAAATGATTTGTTCAGATTTATCCCAGTATAGTTTTAGAAGTAAATTAGTACCAAAAAATACCCTGAAAATGGACTCACTGTGTCTATTCAGCTTTCACAGAAATAAACACAAAAATTAGTGGCATTATGATTACTCAGTGACAAAGATTATTTTTGTGGTTAACTAAAACAAAGAAATGCACTAGCTAGTTTTAGTTTCTTTTGTTACTACATGTTTTTCTGCTATTAGTACACACATGATAATTAGATTCACTGGAAATTGATACATATATATTTATATAGCTCTCTAACTAACTAGTTCATTAGCTGTATCTCTGTAGTTTTGTTTTGTTACCTTACAAAAGAATTACATAATTGTGAAGTGACCTACACGTTTCTGAAATGACTAATCTTGAAAATAAATTTACTTGTTTCTCTCTTAAAAGCATTTTTTAAGAAATAATTTTTAAATATGCATTTTTTTAGAGACTCAATCTCTTTCTTTGCAATGTTACTTGCCTTGCTTGCATATATTTTACTATAATTAACAAATGATGTGTATATACCTATCAGAATAATGTGTAATTGAGTAGTCATTACTATAGGGGGCCAGAGCTTCAATGTCAAAAATGTCAATGCATATTTTAGACTTCCACAGAGATTTCCTTTTCTTTCTTTCTCTCTCTCACTTATTTATTTATTTATTTATTTATTTAATCTTTTTTGAGACAGGGTTTCATTATGCAGTTCAGACTGGCCTTGAACTCACTTTGTAGCCCAGGCTGGCCTCGAATTTGTGGTGATCTTCCTGCCTCAGCCCCCAAGTGCTGAGATTACAGGCATGTGCCACCAGGTCTGGCTAGCTTTCTCTGTTTATTTTCTGCTGCTACTTGACTTACTGACTGGGCTGTGCATCGATCTCTCCACTGTATAATTTATTTCCTGAATAATCAAGATTTGGAATGTACTAGCACTAGATACACAGTTCTCAGTAAGTAGAAAGTTGTTTGTATCTTCCTACACACAGTTGAAACAAATCATGGATAGGAGTTACATAAATATTAAGCCCAAATGTTTATTTTTGTCAGTTAACTTTTCCTGGATTCTGTTTTGAACTGCTAAAATAAATATAAACATATACAGCTACATATGCTGATAAAATCTGCTAAGCATTGTTTTCTACCTATTTCCACTACAATGTTAAGGACTTTTATTAACTATATACTAAAGTTTTGTAAACTATAAGTTGTAGAAAATATTTGCAAATTTTAACAACAAAAAATGTGTGAAAGGTATTTATAACAATTTGTATTTTATTATCAAATAAAGTGGTTCAAAAAAAGGAAAAATAAAACTGGATATTAGAATGTAGTATATTTATGTCTATTTTTGTCATTGACATATGAGAAAATTAAAACTTAAGCCATTATGGTATTAGTATGCTGCATTGTTTATTTTTGAAAAAAACTGACATATGACAAAATTAAGAGTTAAGGCATTATAGTATTAACATGCTGCACAGTTTATTTTCGAAAAAATAACTTGTAAGGAATTCTTTAAACATTTGTAATAATAGACTTAAGTTTTATCTTAATGTGTTTTACTTTTAAAGGAGAGAAATACTAGTAATGATGACCTTAATTCTATTTTCAATATTCACACCACCTATGAGAACAGTAATTTTGTCACAAGTATGCTAAACATGATTTCTATGTTTCTTTCCAGTCCAAAGTTGTGATAATTATTTATTAGTTTTATTTTAATTATAAAATTATTTTTATGATATATTAAATATAGATATCAAGACACAAATTCAAAATATAATATGACACTAAAACTTCTTTGAGCAATGTCTATTCTCTTGCCTTCTAAGTTTTTGCCTTATTAATCAATATTTTAACCCTTCAAATGTTTCATACATTTATGTGCATAGACATATCAGCATGAAATTTTATAATGTTGCATGTATTTATTTTAATTTTTATTTTACTTTCTGAGAATGATGAAAGTATGTGCTCAAAGAACTGAAAGAGGGTTTCTCAGAGTGACCTTGGTGTCACTGTTTCTGTTGCTGCAGTTGCTGCCCCTGGCATGGGAGGAAGAGACTAAGGTGAAAACTAAGAGAAGGTACTACCAGGAGACAACCATCAAGGAGCTGGAGCCAGCTACAGTATCTTCCCAGTTGCTGGGACAAGTTACCTGACACCCACAGTGTAAAGGAGCGGTTTATGTTGTTCATGGTTACAGTGATTCAGTCCATGGTCAGCTGGCTCTAGGGCAGAGACATCATGGCAGAAGAGTGTGGCTTAACATACCTGCTTGATTCATAGTGGTTAGGAAGCAGAGGAGGGAGACAACACCACAGTGGGAGGAGTCAGAGACTATACACGGTCCCCAGGCTTATGCCTGCAGACACACCAAGAAGTGTGCTTTGCTAATTCACAAGGCAATGCCCAAGTCAATCAGGTTCATGGTCACCATTAACTCCCATGCCAGCCATACTACTCAACCAGACCTCTATGTCCCAGAACCATCTCCCCAAACCCATCTCCATAATGCAACCTCTTGGGAAGCAGGTCTACATAGAATGCCGGCCAACTAGCTGCTTTCACAGCTCAAGGTCCAGATCCGATGTTTTTAGGGGAACAATGGACATTTGGAGCCTCAGCCACTGGCACAGATGACAATAAAGCTAAGCCTGAGCCAGAGAACTCTCTGCCATTACCCTAGGGCAGTTATTCCCATGTCCAGATTTTTGGTCTGTTTGGGGCCAGTACGAACCCTTCTGCCTCCCTTTCATGGCCCCCTCCTCCAGAGCAGACACAGGCACAGGTTGCCACCCCTACAGGGAGCCACTTCTGTCACCTGCCCTCCCACTCGCCAGCCCCAACAACCACGGATGGAGGACCACAAGACACTGACTTTGGCTGAATACTGGATCTCAGAAGAAGAATCTTGCAGCCACTGGGCTTTTGAGGTCTGGCTCTAGAAGGTACAGAAGAGAAAGAAGACAGGAAAGAAACAGAAGAGGTGGTGGAGGCATCCGAGAGCTCAGAGCACTGTAGTCCAACCAAAGGTGGGAAGATTGGTCAATGCCCCAGCACATGCTAAGCGAATTGCGCCATCAAGGATATGATTTCCCTTGTGGTAGCCTTAACATCAACAGGAGTGGCAGCAGTGAAGAAAAGAGGGTTCAGGGCTTACTTGGGTTCCACCCATTGGGAGTAGTGGAGCTGGTTAAGCCCACTCTGCCCTGAGGAGCTGTGGAGAGGTCAGAAGTTGGCACTCTGAATAGACTGGAGCCAGTCCCTCTGCCTCCCAGCTGTAAATTTGCTGTAACTATTGCATAGCATAGGAGTTAAGACAGCGATGAGGATCCCAGACTTCTGTTTGTACATTTATTTATTTGTTACATATATGAATAAGAAAGAGCTTAATCTCTGAGAAAAAAGAGTCATAATTTCATGCTGAGCATCTTCCAAAGTAAGGAAAGAACTCTGCTGCCTCCACCGTGGGTGGAGTTGGCATTCAGTTGAGCCCCAGGCCTGGCTCTGCGGGCTTCCGGGACTCGCAGAAAAGGTTATCTGGATGCCTTCTCAGGGAAGGTTATCTTGATGTTAGAGCCAGAAATGTCACCGCTGAGTTGCTCTGAGTTATGTGATGGATACAATTTTGAATAATTTCTTTTTACACAAATGGTGTATATATATATGTATGACAGCAGACATGAACTTGTAATCTGAACTAGACACTGTCAAGCCAAAAGCTCACGATGGTCATCAGTTTTGTTTAAAGTCAAAAGCATCCCTGAGCACTTCTCAATTAGGATACTTTTAAGTTTCAAGGATAAACTAAAGTCATGTTCTAACCTACACCATGGAAGTGCTTGTAGAAGCAAAGATTTCCACTTTGATTTGTGAATGGTATTTCTAAGAGGGAATAATAAACACAGTAAAAAATAATTTGAAAAATTCCAAGTCAGTATTTTATTCACATGGCCAGAGATATCCTAAGAGATCATATGTGATATTAAATTCACGGATGAGCTGAAGATACGAAGAGTTGTGCTGATTCTCAACATCTCCATGGTAACAAAAGTCAAATTCTTGGTTACAGAGAGATGCTAAAAGATGGAGACTGGGAGCGTTAAGCAAATGGGCTAGTGAGTGACACAAAATGAAAAAGGAGAAAAATTATAAGAGAAAAAGAGAAACTTCAGAGAAGCAAAACCTTCATCTGAAAAATAAACCACTGCAAGTTGCTGCTTACTGAATCTATGAAAGGGCAGAAGTCATGTGCAAAAGTTAACATCAAAGAATGATCCTCATCCTGTTACAGGCAACTGAGTTAGACAGAAATATTATAGGCAGTTAGACAGGGCTAGGTCCTCCAAGGAGCCAGTACAAAAGCCCAGATACTTCACAACTGTGGGGGAGACAGACACCTCCTTGGGCCAGGCCTCAAGACAAAAGATCAAACAAATGCACCCATATTCTAAGGACTGATATTCTAAATAGTTCCCTATAACCCTGAGGAAGTCAGGAGTCAGTATCCCACCCTTACAGGAAGAGTCACTGCTATTAAGCATCCCCCACTTACTATGTGACTTGCTTCCCCATTTGTTCTTGATTTAATCAATTTTATCTGAGCATTAGTCCTATTGGTTAACCAGAGTTGTGTCTCACCTTATGCCCACCTTGCAGGTTCCCATTTTTTCCCCCTGCCATGGATCCATTTAACCTCATGGTTTTACTCTATAAAAGTCCCTAGAAATGACAGAGTCTTTCGCAAGCCACTCAGGCCCCCTTCTGTCCCTCAGACAGAAGCTTTCTTTTTCTCAATAAATATATTCTGCTCTTACCCTCCATTGTTCCTAAAATTCATTCTTCGATTTTAGAGAACATGAACTCATGTGAGACATATAGTAGGTTGGGAGTTTCATTCCCCTATATCATTTGGAGGTCTGAGATTGTTCCCCAATATCAATCTGATAAGCTTGGAACTGGTTTGCATATTTGTTTACTTTACTCATGGAAAATTTAAAAATGTTTATTTAAAATCTCCTATGAGTTAAATTATCTGCTAAGCCTCAGGGATAGTTTGGACAAGACAGAAAGCATTCCTCCTTTCAAGGAACTGTACACTTGTTCAGGTACTGTAACTTAGAATTTGACTATTCTGAAAACTAACACTCAAATATCAAATAGTTTAAAATTGTGTTTAAAGCATAATGTTTCCCACATCATGATATATTTTTATTCAGAACTAAACTGCACCATGAAATATCCTGAGTTTCATACATCATAAGCCTGAAATTCTAGCTTCAGAATCTGAGGTTATCACTTCAGGGCACTAATCAGTTTCCTTGGATACCGTGATACTGTGACTGCTGATCTTGACAGTCCACTTGCTTGCTGTGAGGGTCACCTGGGCGGCTAACACAGCACAGTTCTGGGTGTCAGCCCGGTCATGGGGTGAGCTTGGAAGCCACATCTGGTCCCAACC
This sequence comes from Dasyprocta punctata, assembly GCA_004363535.1. Taxonomy (NCBI): domain Eukaryota; kingdom Metazoa; phylum Chordata; class Mammalia; order Rodentia; family Dasyproctidae; genus Dasyprocta; species Dasyprocta punctata. Next base: position 28,781 of record RJWM01006903.1, on the reverse strand, counting down.
CCTTCCTCTGTGGCTCTTCCCTGCTCTGTTCCCCATGTGACATGATTTGAGCAGCTGTCCTTTGACAGGCCATTCTGTCCTGGTGCTTCTGCCATGGACCCAGCCAATCATGGATGGAACCACCCGATATTCTGAGCAGAAACAAAACTTTCTTCCTTTAGTTTTCTTTTATGTCAGGAATTTTTGTTCCAGCTATGGAAAACTGACTCAAAATGATAATTCAGTTTGTCCCAAATGCTTTTTAAAACATAAATCTCTTGGAGAGATATAATGCTAAGGATCATATTTCACCATAAGCACATATTCCCAAAAAGGAGTAACTGAAACAAAAAATTAATAAAAAAATCTGTGCATCTGATTAATCTTGAGGCAAACAGCCTCAGGATGATGAAGTCCCTGAGATTCCAGACATTCCACTGTCTCCTTCCCGTTCTGCTTTGCCATCCTTTGGGGAAATCACATAATCACATGATGACATTTGCAAGAAGAGGCAGCTTTATTCCTAGGAGGAAGAAGCAGAAATGTGAGTGGGGATAGTAGTCGATGTCAGCCAAGTGTATCCTTTTTAAATCACTTTCTCAAAAGCCCCGCCAACAAATTCTTATTGTAATTCTGAGTAGATCAGCATAAAGATAGTGACTTTAAGTGTGGAGTAAGATAGCAGACACATCTTACTTTTTCCACTGGGTAGATTTTCTCCCCTACCACCAAAAGAACCAAGAAATTCACTCCTCATAGCAAAGAATAGTAATGAATAATGGGTAAGGAATCAACAGTGTCTGATGAGCATAGAACAAAAATTATCTCAAACATTTACACCTGAGTGTAGATAGTTGAATACTGATAAGACCAAAATGAACATAGGAAAAGATGAGAAATTCTGCCAGCAAACATAGCCATTAAAGAAATATGGGAATGCCAAAATTAGCTTCCCTCTAGATTTTCTCTAGTACTATGTGGAGACTCAGACATTTTACACACACACAGACACACATACATCACCCCATATGTGTGGAACTGATATATACACTTATTAGCCCATTTATTTGCTAAAATGCTCTTAGGATAAGTTTTAAGAATAGTACAGGCTATACAATAATCTTGCTGCCAAAGAATATGCAAAAATTTCTACTGTGAATACAGTAGTTCTTCCAATTATAAACTGATGGCAGAAAGGAGAGGGGACTACTTCCAAATGAATAGTGTGTATGGCTCAAAGTATAAATAATTTAAGAGCAAAATAAAAGCTAGATTTTAGAAAACAGGGAGGTAGATGTTTGCAGATGAGAAGGGGGTCTGAGGATAAAAGGGAGAGGAAGTAGAGAAGACAGGGAAGTAAAAAGGGCTAAGATGTGATAATACATGCACCAATTCCCCACGAGGCGTGCATTCATTATACAGCACAAACATTCACTAACGAAAATGTTTTAAAAGACATGTTTAGCTGATTTTTGTTACCAAGTGAGGTAATTGAGGATCAAAATTAGAAAGAAGTAAAAGAATGAAAACTGCAGATCCTGATTCCTGTCTGGCATAGTTGAAAAGGATTCATTGTAGCTAATGTTTTGAGCAATTTGCTGAGCAACAGATTACTCATAAATAATCCAGCACTTAGTATGATATTGGTCACCATCATTTTAGCTAACGGATTCTAAAGCCTTATTAGATAACAATCTATATCTTGGCCTCTGCAGCCTAGAGTTCCCCAGAGATGACATATAACACTTAATTTCAGCCAAAAGGCCAAGAGGAAATAGTCATGATGCACTGAAAATATTATGGACCTGCAGCAGCTGCTTAATTATCAGGAGCGAAATAAAAAATTAAAACTCTCGCTCTCGCTCTCTCTCTCTTTCTCTCTCTATATATTCATATATACCACTGATGTTTACTTTAATATTTGTAGAAGAAAAATACCACCAAGCATATATTTCTTTTTAAAATTTTGAATACTTCGGTGTTCTTACTCTTTAGCACACAGCTTAATAAATAAGATCTAATTTCTCTCACATATTTTCATCTTAATAAGCATAGATGTTCCCAGGAAAATCTGATTTATAAGCTATTCCTAATCTAACTTTTAATGAATTACAATATTTTAAGTCTACAGCAGGTAAACAGAGTCAGTTTTTTCACTCTAGAAAGTTTATGATTTTTAGGTTTCATATTTTATAGTAATATAATGAATACTTTCAAGCTTTTCACCAAATAAGTAGTAGATTTCATATTCTTTAGAAATGTAGTTTATTTCAAGTATATGTTTCATGTGACAATGAAGGTCAACAAATATCACATTAAGCAAATTACATTGATACTTCTTGATTAAATTCAATTTTTGTAGGACTTGCATTTTTGAATTTCCCTGTCTTCTATATAATTTTGTTCAAGATAATTTTAATCATCTCTCATAGATGTTTTATTCGCATACTCAAATCAATATTAAAAACTCTTTGGAAAATCGAATTTAAGCACAGACCTGAAGGGTTAAGAACTGGCATAAACTCAGATGTGAAATAATTAATTTAGTAATTGTCAGGGACAAATAAGTGGAGCATGAGAAAGAAGGTCCATTATGTGCACCAAGACTAGATTCCTAATTAATATTAAGGCAGCCTCAGCATAAAATGAGCATTAATATTCCACAAGATAATAGGCAACCTTTGTAACATGATTTTTTTTGTTTGACTTTTCCCCTCATTTTAGCTTTTCTCAGGAAGGTGGGACTCCTTCTGACTGACTGAAGCCCACTGTGGCTTATGCTGTGTCATGTATCTATTTTGATGATAGTTGCAGGCACTTATTGTGCAAGTAATAAAAAAAAGCTAAAAAATCTTAATGGAATATCTTAGTTTATCTTTAGCATAGCAATATGAGACAAATTATATTGCTATTTTCAAATTGAAGATGGGATACTTTACCACTTTTGCAAGCTGCAGGACAAATATCTGTACTCAGGCACTTAAATTCTGTTATAAACTGTTTTGTAATTCATATTCTGCATCATAATGGAATCTTTTCTACAGACTTTTGTATATATGAGTATATATATCTCAGTGTCAACAAACTAATCCCGTGTAATAGTTACCCTAAATTCAGATGAGAAAACTGAGGCTCAGAAAAATTAATTCATTGACCAGGAAGAAATGGACTTCTTAAGTCACATACTTGTGCTTGACATCTCAAATGGACACAAAGCAAACTATATAGCTAAGTGATTGTTTGTAACACTACTCTTTTTTCTAACTTCAAATTAATTTTATGTGGATGAAATTGGTCATCAAACCAAAAATCCACAATTCAGTTTATTTTGGAAATTAAAGAAATCTGACAACATGACAACAACCAGAAGGGCCTAAACAAAACTATCTTCTCAGGAGTGACATGATTTGTCTAGCTTATAGCCCCTGCTACTTTGTTCATTTTGTACTGTGACTTAACTTTTAACTTTGCCTAAATTTGAGTTTGTTACTCTATTTGGTGCAATGATTGCATCAGATGAAATGTCTGCACCAGTCTATGCAGTTTTTGTAACCTGAAATGTAAGTCTTTGTTCCCTTCATCTATGAAAATCTTACTAATCTTTCACACCAAAGTCAACTTTTCCTCTATCAAGATGTCTTCCCAGATAATTTTAGCATATTGTTATACCTGCTTCCACCAAAATTCCGCTCAAAGTCACAAGGACAGTTTAGCTAGGCAAAGAGAATTTTATTCCAGAGTATTGCAGTACATATCTGAGATTAGAGGACAGTCTGAACTCCATCCTGTGGGAATAAAGGCGGGAGGTCGTGAGTCAAGCTATGGTGAGGAAGGAGTAGAGGACATCAGTATAAGAAGAGTGGTGAATGGGACTTGTAGAACACATGGAATTATTCTTCATTTGCTAAGAATTTTTTCTGTGATTATGCCATTTGTGTTCGGTAATTGGTACTCATCAAGTTTACACTCCTGTGCTCTCAAAGAGATTATATATCCCATGTGGATGGCTCTTATGTCTTTGACAGAGACATTCTTGATTAAGCTGAACAGAAGCATCTTAAAAAGATGCCCAACTCAAAGGGTCAGAGAGAGAATTTAAAATTGCAAACTTCCTGAAGTAAATGTTCAAAGAAAAGAGAGTGTAGGTCCCTAGAGTTAGAATGATTTAGGATTAGTTGAATTTAAGGGAAGATCGAGACCTTTTGATCATGCCATAATTACTACTTATGGTTCAGACCAGCAGTTATTGGTCAAGTGTGCTGCTATTCCTCCTTTGGTAATAGAACTCAAAATCTGAGGCTGGTCATATGGATGACCTGGTCAACATGTTGTATTCAATCTTCTTCTCTTAGAAAGTATCCTGATGGACTCAGTTCTGGCTAAAAAGGAGTGAATGGACAAGAAATCTGATACTACTGGGAAGAAAGGGCGTTTTGCATCCCTTTTAGTTTCCTACGCCCTGATGATAGAAAATGGGCAGAATAGTAGGAACTCGAGCAGACACCTTAGATTATGACATGGGAGCTCCAGGTTGTAGAAGGCAGAGTAAAATGTTAGAGAGACTGTGATGATTACACTAGTCTGTCAACTTGAGTGACTTGAGAGCTATGAGGGGATTAGTAAAACAGTCTTCTCAGCGCCTCTGGATGGGTCATGGAATTGTGACCTTGGGCATGGTATCTGATCTCTTGTCGCTATTTCTTTGGTGATTGGTCCCTGTGCTCTGCTTGTTTTCCATTAATTGGACAGCTTTGTTCCACTGTGTCCTTCTGCAACGATATTTTTCCCTCTGAGCCAGCTGACCATAGACTGCACACTCTGAAACATTGAATCAATTTAAAAGTCTTGTCCTTTAACTCATGGGTGTCATCCTAACCCAGTGATGGAAAACAGACTAGTATAGAAAATATGTACCAGAGAAGTGAAGGCATTGCTCTTACTATACTTAACTGCGTGACTCACAGTCTTTGGATCTGGTTTGTGGGAAAAACTGGGGAAGATTTGGTGCCATGGGTTGGAAAAGCCTTATAATGCTCTAAGTAGAGGCAAGTGAGTCATGCTGGAACTCAGAAGAGCAGAATATTGATACGAATGCTGATAGTAAATGCCAGGCTTATGAAGTTTTGATTAGGAATGAGAATTCTCTTAGAAATTGGAGTAAAGGTCATGCACGCTACACTCTGAAAAAACCAAAGTTGTCTACATTATTCCTCTGTCATAAGACCTTGGAGGAGTCTGAGTTTCATAGTGTTGGACCAGTTTTTCTACTGGAGGAAGTTGGAAGGCAGACCATTATGTCAGGGGTACTGCTGATTGATTTTAGCCAGATGTATAGGCACAACTGAGAGCTACAAACAGAGCTGAAGTATTAAAAATTCTTAAACTTTTGTTTGAAAAGAACCATAGATAAATTTGGGCCCAAAGGAATCCTGGTGGCTGAAGAAATCTAGAGTCATCCAAAAGGAACCAAATACTTTGAACTGGCACAATAAAAGAGGTGTCTACCCATCACAGACTCTAGAGAGCAAAAAATATAAACATTTCACTTGAGAAGAAAGACCCTAGGTACCGGGCTGGAGAAGGACTCCTAGGAAATTGGTTCCAAAGGATTTGAAGCATGGTCAGACATCCTTACACTCAGAGGTCACTACAGCCACTGCCCAAAAATAGCTGGTTAGTGCTCTAGCTAGCAGCAGACCTTGGCATTGTCTATGTGAGTGGGATTTTTCAGGCAAGCAGAATGTAAGAGCTGTGGTGTCGGGGGCTTCTAATCTATTTCAAAGAAGGTCTAAGAGACAAAACAGTGCCTTCTGAGAGGGCAGTGCCTGAAGCTATGGGAATGCAGTCAACGTCTAGGAGACTCTAATTAAAGTTGGAAATGCTAGGAACCTAGAATATCTATGGAGAAAACTACAGCCAGTCCAAGAGAGAGTCTTGTGGTTTGCAAAGCCACAGGAATGGGACCATTCATGCCCTTTGGAATTCACATTTTATTATCATGTTCCTCAGATGCTGGCTATGGAGCTAGAGGACTTAATGTTTACCCTGTTGGATTTTGGTCTTGCTTTGGTCCAGTTGTTTGCTACACCCACTCCTGTTTCATAACATAAGAATGTTTGCTCAGCATCATTGTGCTTTATGATTAAATAATTTTGTTTTGAACTTTTCAGGTGTTCACAGCTAAAAGGTGACCATGAGTCTTTCAGGCGACTTTGAACTTGAACTTTTGAATAAGACTGGAACTATGCATTTTCTTGTATGTAGCATAGCTGTACCATGTTAGGCAGAATTATGAACTGATTAATTTATATATTTGGAGATTAAGTATGATTTAAGAAGATGAGTTAAGTTTCAAGTTCATAAGAGGTAAAATGTGACAGTTAAGGTGGATTATGGAATTCATTAATTTGCTAGCCACTTGTGAGATTAGCAAAGCACACTTACAAATGTGTCTGGGTGTGTCATGGAAGCATGAGCTTAGTTATGATCTCGTCCCTGTCTTTTCCTCCCTGGTGCTGCTCCACTGTGCTCTGCTTTCTGGCCACTAAGAACCAAGAAGCTTTGCTCCATCATATACTTCTGTCATCATGTATCTGCCCTGGAGGGAGCTAGCCTTGTCTGAAATTCTGAGCCAATTAAAGCTTTTCTCCTTTAAATTGTGCATGTCAGGTATTCCGTCCCATTGATGGAAAAACTCATTTACAGACTTTGAATTCTGTTAAAAAATTTCTGTTAAAAACCTAGTAAAATAATGCACACATGTAGATATAAAAATTAATGTGTTTTAAAGATTTTATTTAACACATGAAAGAGGAAGTTAGTAACATCCTACTAATGTTATAATGAGTTAAAAAGAAAGCCAAAAGAATGCAATACTTGTAGGTGAGGTATATTGAAATAAATGTGCAACATAGGTAATAGTATATGTTTAGAGGATCGTCTATCGATACTCAGTTAATCTGTATTTTTGCGGGGAAGACTACTTTTGTATTGTTGTTGGTTATCTCCAATTAAAAGAGTTGAAAAATACCTCTGGTAGATTCAGAATCAGATAATTCTGATAGTATGTTAAAAACAATACTTAATGTTCCATTGAACATGTTTGGTTTTCTCACAATCCTCAACTCTACACAATTGCTACATCATTCAGGGTATGCTCATATGAAATATGCCCTGTGAAAGAAAAGTATGTATTTTTTATCACATATTATTTTTTCCATAAATTTAGTCCTTTACTGAAGTGAAAAAACCCTAAGATAAATACTATTCACTGTTTAGTAAGTATATATTACTGGCTTAAAGAATCTTATTGAAGTCTTATCTCTTTTTAAAAAGAATATGTGAATATAAATAAAACATCTCTTAACCGCTTAACTCCTCACTTCCGTTACCCTTCTTCCTTCATGGTAATAGTCTGTAAATATTTATAGAGTTAACCATTTAGGTTTAGCCTAATTTATAATCATTCAGAACAAAATCAGACCATAAGCTGAAATATTTAACTCTACATTCTATGAATTGAGTTTGTAGAAGGAAGCAAGGCTCTTGCACTCTTGAAGAATAGGGAAGATCAGTACAATTGCTTCCCATCCAATGTGAACATTCACTGAACTAGGACTGTGAGCCCTGGAAAATTTATGCTGAAGAAGGAAATTAGAGGTATATCATTTTAGCAAAGACATGTGGGGACAAAACTACAAGATGAACTGCACAATAGTATACCTGTGCTTCATTTGGCCTTAAAGTGCTTATTAGCATGAAAATGCTGATATTTCTAGTAAAAGAATACAGATAAAGTATAAACATTACTTGTGAAGATTGTATATGGTATATATGTATGTTTATATACAGATTATTGACCTGCACTTGAACTTGAAGTATTGTTTTTATTACTAAATTCAATAATTTATTTCATTTAATCTTTTCTAGACAAACTAAGAGAAAGTGAATTTAACTCATTTGACTTTCCCTCAATGATACACATAAGCTGGTTTTATGATTGGAATGAATATACATGAAGAATTTAACAATGATGTTAATCATAGCAACATTTGTATTAACTAATAATTTGCTAAGAATTAGGTGTTTTATTGAGGATTCATGTGATATACAATTCTCAGCATAAAAATTCATTTATTCATTCATTCATTTGCTAAACAACATTTCTTCATTTTACGCATTCTCAAGTATTGTTCTTATCATACATGCAGAATTTAATCAGCCTGAGAGTTCCTGAAATACTGGAGACAGTTTGTCTTCAATGTGTGTGATTTATGCCTCATATTCATGAGAAACCTTTGTTTAATTCAATGTTCTGATTTTGGCATCTTGAAATTTAAAATTTTGCCTGTGAGCAGATGTTCTTTGTGATGGTAGATATGACTAGAAGAGGTAGGTTCAATATACATGTTTGCCAATGTCTTTCCATATTCCTCAATAAGCCAAAGATAAAGAGGAAAGGGAAGATATACCTATATAGAGAAATCAATTTAAAATGGAGTTAGTTTTGTGCAGGTCCTTCCAATTGCAGCCAATTTCTGTGAATTTCGCATGTGTTTAATATTCTCTCTCTCTCTCTCTCTCTCTCTCTCTCTCTCTCTCTCTCTCTCATTCTCTCTTTGAGATGTAGTCTTGCTATGTAGTCCATGCCAGCCTTGAACTCATTGCGTAGCCCAGGCTGGCCTCAAACTTGTAATTCTCCTGCCTCAGCCTCCCTCCCAGAGTGCCAGGATTATAGGCATGTTGTCACTACACCTGGCTAGTGCTCTCATTTTTATTGAAAGTGACATTGCATATGAAAAAGTAGATGGTAAAAGTCAGATCAATATTTTAAAATTAAAACATTTCTTTACTTAGAATTATATTAACTGGCATAGAAAAATATCATAGTGGAGGAAAGATCTAAGATAAGAAGTGGTGAGAAAGAAATGGAGGTACAGAGAAAGGATTAGAAAAACCCAGAGAGACAGTGAGAGAGAGAGAGAGAGAGACAGAGAGAGAGAGAGAGAGAGAAAGAGAGAGAGAAAGAGAGAAGGGAAAGAGGGAGAGTAAGCAGAATGAGGAAACAAAAGAAAACTTGATATTAAATACATATGATTTTTATATTAAGCAAGAAGAGTCGATTTGTTTTCACTGGGCCTGTCTTGGTTACTTTTGTCTGTGTTGAAACAAAATACCTGATGCCCAAAATTAGGGAAGGGAAGGTTTATTTATCTTAAAGTTTTTTGAGGTTTCGTCCATACACAGCTGGCTCCAAGGCAGGGTGGCATAGCTGAGGGGCAGCTGTTCTTGATGGCCACAAGTGACAGGAGGGAAAAAGGGCAAAAGAGTTTAAAACCATGCCTCCTTATCTCCCTTACATTGCATGCCAGTTATCCACCCCTGGGTGGGTGCAACACTTACACCACCAATTCCAGCACTAGACAATGAACCAATCACAAATGCTAGACTCAGTTGCCTCCATGACTGCATGAGGTTTTGGGGAGGACTTTAACAAACCACAACATTCCACCCCTGGTGCCCCAAAGACTCACACACATCCTTCATGCAAAAGACATTTAGTCTATTTCCAAGTGTTGCTAAAGTCCTAACAGTTTCAGCATTGCTGAAAGTTTAAGTCCTAAGCCTCCCCCAAGATCTAAGACAAACTCTTAGCTGCAAGTCCCTGTACAAATGAAAACAAAGTTAAACACTTCCAACATTCAAGATAAACATTACCATTCCAAAGTGTACAAATGGGCATACAATGGAATGGGACTTAAGGAAGTCCAAAATCCAGCAGTGCAAACATTAACTCTTGGAATTCCATGCTCAGCATCTGAAGCAATCTGGTTGCAAGCTCCAAAGGGCTTGAGTGACTCCACCCCATGGCACTTGGGGCTTCTCTCTTTGGCTGGATTTGATCTCTCCTTGCAGGTTTCCTTAGATGATCCATGCTCTTGGCATTTCCAAACTTCTGGGTTCTCCATGCACCTTTGACTTTACCTTCACAGCTTCACACATTGCCCTTTCAGGGGCACACTGCCTGGCCTCCAAGGCCATCTGAAATTGGGGTGGAAGCCTTTCTAACCTCAGAACTCTTGCATTCTCCATGCACCTAAAACCACTGCCACGTGGATGCTGCCTAGGTCTTTTGCCAGCTGGAGCAGTAGTCAGGCTTTCTTTTCTCTTGGGTGTAGGGGTCAAGTGCCTGGATCACTGCTCACTCTGAACATGATTGTGAGGAACAAATTATCTATGTTGCTTGCCTCCATTCTGGAACCTGGTGTGGCCTTCAAAATTTTGGAACCTCATGTGGTCTCTGCCACCATTCTAGAACATGGTGCTCTGCAACTTTTTCCTCCAAACAATGTCTTCGAGGCTACAAGGTGTGGAGGCCCACCATTCATTTCTGTGATGCCCCCAGGCCATCTTTTTTATTATCTTGTTTCTTCTCAGCAGTTGAGATCTCAGCTCTATCTTTAAAATCCACAGCTTTCCTGGAGCTTTCTTTCTGGCCAAATTCACAACGTTTTAAAGCACTCTGCTGGGCCCTTTGCTCTTGATTCACATTAGAAATCAGGCTAAAAGTACCCAGCAATAGCCATGCCACTGCTTCAACATTTGACTACCTTGAAATTTCTTCCACCAGATCAATCAGATGAGATGGGGTGCATTCAGGGTGGTATGGTCATAGACAATGCCAGATTAATCAGTTCATCACATTTAATTTCAGTCTTAGGCAAAGTTTCTGGACATGAACAAAATGCGGATAAACTTTCTGCCAAGTCATAACACATATCAACGGAAGTCCAACAACCAATGCAATCCTTCCTCCCAGGAGAAACTGCCTGAGCCTGGTATTTACTGGCAGGCTTTCTATCAGCCTTCTGGTGTGCTGAGCTCTGACCAAAATTTCCATACAGAACAACCTAAGCTGTTCCATGGCTACTCTTTCAGGTGACATCTTCAAACCTTTCCAAACTCTTCCCATAAGTCATTCCCAAAGGCTCTTGAAACACATGGTCAGGTACGGTCACAGCACTCCACGGGTAACAAAGTCTGTTTGGGTTACTTTTCTCTGGTTGTTGAGACAAAATACCTGACACCCAAAGTTAGGGAAGGGAAGATTTATTTAGCTTACAGTTTTTGGGAGGTTTCAGTCTATACTCAGCTGGCTCCAAGGCAGGGTGGCATAGCTGAGGGGCAACTGTTCATTATGGCCACAAGCGACAAGACAGAAAATGACAAAAGAGGGAAAATCATGCTTTCTTGCCTCCCTTACATTGCATGCCAGTTACCCACCCCTGGGCAGGTGCATCACTCACAGTGCTAGACCACGAACTAATCGCAAACACTAGACTCAGTTGCCTCCATAACTGCATGAAGCTTTGGGGAGATATTTAACAAACCACAACAGGGCCCCATAAATTATGTAGTTTATCTCATTTGGATCTTCCATTGTCAAGAAGAAACAGACAGTAAACAGACCTCTGGAATGGTGGACAAGACATGTTGTAATGTAGGAAGGGAATAGATGAGAAGAGGAAGCTGTATTTAGACAGGGACTTGAGGAAAGAACTTTTGAAAAGACATTTGAACAGAAACCTAAATGGCAAAAAAAAAGTCTGCTATGGTAGTATTAGGAAATACTGAAGGAGTAGAGAATAGCTTAAATAAAAGTCTAGATGAGGGTCGCAGAGTCATAGCTTTGTGAAACGGAAAAAGCTACTGTAGTCTGAATGAATTGTGTGGCAAACAGGAATGGGGAAAACAGAGGGCAGGTCACCAGGGTGGAGAGACCACAGAAATTGGTTTTGTTTGCAAAGAAGTAGAGTGGGAGCTCCCAAGTCTCTGAACAGGGAAGTGTATGATTACATAGAAATATCTTATTCTGCCTGCTTCAGTTGTTTTAAATGGAAGTTTGGAGAGTTGTAATCTTTTGTTCAAGGCAACACAGCTAATAGAAAGCCACAACTGAAAAGTAATTTATCTGACTCAGGGGCCTACACATTTTGCCACCTGGCTACACCCTGAAAACAGGCAGTTCCTGGAGGGAAAGGCAGGAGGAACTGAAAAATTAAGGAGGTGGTTTTACTCCTGCTGTGGCAATATGGGAGAATATTCATTAATGAGGAAAATCTCACAATCTAGGGAGGCTGCCTGGGGTTATACGAAGACAGGTAAGTGAGGGGTCCTGAGAAAGATGGAGGCAGGTTTTATAGTTGAATCTGTGGGGTCAGGGTGGCCCTTCATCATTAACCTGCTTCTTGGGATGCAAAATGATGAAAAGGCTTCTCCATCATCACTTTGGAAGGAGGACAGGGCTCAGGGTCACTCACCCTACCATCCCTCCTAAGCTTGGGTCACAGAGTTTCAAACTGTCCTCAATTCACCACAAACTGACACATCACTTGATTATACGTGTTCAAAATGTCTTCATAAAAACCTCTGCTTTAATATTAATTTAATTTAATATGTTTTGTAAGTTTATACCCAAAGGCCCAACAACAGTGCTATTTTGCAGCTATTTAAAAAATGATGCCATTCATGTTTCCCTGGAAGCCTCCACTACGTGCTCTGCAGTTTTTTTAGTATAAATGTGGTCTCAATGTGTACGAGTTTACAAAAATAAAGAACTTTAGGTCCCATTCCTGACCTGTTAAATTAGAATTTACTTTGTTACAAAATTCCCAAGATATTTACATGGTTGAAATTTGAGAATCATTGCTTTAAAATCAAACAATACTTTCTTCTGAAACATCCAGGAAGAGATGGGTGATCACAGACAAAGCATCACTGCTGAAGGTTTAGAGAAGATGCCCGATGAGTTGTGCATTTGATAAAACTTTCAAAGCAACAAGAAGTTGGTGGGAGTGATTAACATGCTTCCCAATGTGGTTACAAAGTCTAGGTACTGTTGCTGATCTGTGGTGTAATAGTACCACCTATTGGTCACTTTTCTTTCTTTGCAATACATAATAATGCATCTTACCCTAGAAATACATTCAAGACATTGAAAGACAGTATTGTCTCCAATTTATTGGTAAGGAAATTGACACAAAATAAGGTACATAGCAGGTGAATATGTTCTCTGTATACTACAAATTATGCATTATAGAATAGATTTAAAAAATGATAGTAGGGTTTTCCAGCACAATAGAGAGGCAAAAAGAAAGAAAAAGGAAGCCTATATTGGGGACGTGGAGAGGAGTGCACAACTCATGGGCTGGGCTTTTCCTCTGACCAGAAGCAAGCAAGGTGTGAGTTTTATGACCTTTGGCCAGAGGCAGAGTTTGGGGCATACACTGATGATGCATGAAGAACTGATTGGAATTTTCTTTGCATGCAGGAAAGGAAAGAGGAAGTCGTAACCAGGGCTGAGGGGAAAGGAGGAGGAAGTGGTCATCAGGGAAAGTGTCGTTTTTACTTTGCCTTCTCCCATGTTAGACCACCATCATGGTAGTCAGTAATTCATACTAGGGCAGAAACCTTTCAAATGCTATTCCTCAAGAAATATTTGATAGTTTTACAGGAGGAAGAGCAACAAAGCACTTATTTCTGTCCAGTGGATGAAAAAATTCATGCTTTGACCCATCCCTATTTGGAACATTTCTGTCTCTATCAGGTAAATGGGAGCCATACCTTTTCTCACAGAAGCATGCATGTTAATTTTCCAGAAGGTTCAGGTAAGTCATGCTCTACAGAACATAGACAAATGAGGTAAAATCTAAAAGACCTGAAACTCAGCACAAATCAGGAGATAGCTCATTTATTTATTACTGGAAGGAATCAGACAGCCATAGTGCTCAAATGACAGTGGTCTCGCACGTTAAGTGGACTTTTAATATGGGCGCATGCCAGCACCAGATGGACCTAGAAAGTGAGCTTCTAAGATGATAAACATCTCGGCTCATTTTATAATGACAAAGGGACCCAAAGACACTGCACCATGAGGGTTTTTTTTTTAACCTGATTTCTGTATCTATCTGAAAATAGAGATTTCTTTAACTTGAGCCTTTATAAAGATCTTCTTGGTAGTTTTGAGCATGAGTTAACCTTTACTTTCATTACCACTTCATACAACTTGCAATGCATAATTAGGAGGCTTTACCTACTTTCTGTTTCCTTGTTATTCCCTCGCTGAATAACAAATTTCAATCAGTGAGACTAAGGGAGTACTCCAGCCTCTTCTGATTTCTGAGGACTGAAACTTCTTATGTTTTGTGTTGCTATGCCTAAACTGTACAAGTGCTGGAATATTTGTCTATCTTATCTACTTCATGTGGCAGTCCTTATATATATGAGATTTTGGACCTTTTTTTAAAAACCATTAAAAGAATTGGCTTGTAATTAATTTCTGTGGAAGCAATACAGTACTTTCCTCAAATTTGTACTATCAAATTATGATTGTTGGATATATTAACCTTCGAATGTTTTCATTGTATTTAATGTTTTAAATAGAGCAATACATAATTTCAAAAATAATACTATAAATTCAGATTTTCTCTTATTTATGATTTACTATACACATTAAGCAAAAAAACCCCTTGACTGTGTTTATATAACCAAAATTAACCAGACAGATTTAGCTGAAAAAAACTTAATATGAACACATTTATGTTTGAAATGTATGAAAGGGCACATAACAAATTTAGTCAATATCCTTGGCTACTTTAAATTGAGGTATTAGTACATTTTGTTCCTTAGGAAAAATGTACTAGGATTTTATTGTAATACAAATTTGGCACATTTTCTTCAGTTTGCAACATTTTGAAGAGGAAAGAGAAAAATTCTCAAAGTATATAATACATCCTTTAGAGACTTCTTTTTGCTCACTGACTTCTCAATTGTACCCAAATAATTTGATCCAGATTTGTTTATCTGAGCCACTCCTACTGAGCAGTGACTTTCCATAGCAGTATCATTACAGCCAGGCACAACCTGGAAAATCCTTTCTCACAGGAAGATTGAGTGGTCAACCAAAATTTATTCATTACATGTCAGTGGCTAACAAGTTATGAATACGACCATTTCACTAAATGTTTGCTTTTAACTGTGAATTGCTTAAAGGATAGAGTCTATTTTTATGAAACTATATTATGATTTGGGAGATGTAGTGACTCCTGAGGGTTATTTTAAAGCTTGCAGGTGACTAATTCTTAGACATGAGCTATTTCTTAAAAGTCTCTTGGCAAAATAAAGTAGTAATTAATCAACAACTTGTTTGTTGCTAAAATTGCCTTCATTTTAAGCCACAATTCAGGAAGAATATTATTAGGAACTTGACCACTGTATTTTGAGGATTACCACAGTATGCAATATTTAAAAGAACATGTGTTGGATAAAAGCAGATCCATAATAATTGTTAGATTTAGAGCATACATTTTACCTGCTTTATCTCAATCCAAATAACATCCTCCAACATAGGGTGTGTGGAAACAGAATCCCAGGTGATGACTCACTTTCTTCTTCTCACATAGATAGTATATGATGGAGTCAGTTTATAATAATTACTACCAAGTCCTAAATTCAATCATTTTTCTACATATTGAAGATAGATGAACTAGTGTGGAAATATTGGCTACGGAATCTAAATGATGAGCATATAAGATGTCAGGTGTATATATACATAGAATGAGTATGATGTTTTGCTTTTTAAGTTCAACTAATGATTCATACTTGACAGACTATTAATTATCTAAATGGGTATAACAATAACTCTTCCTGTAGAAGAACTGTAAGATAATTGATGTCAAGAGAAGTGAAGTAAAAGGGAATCTGTTTAAAGACTTTTACCTCCTGGCACCTGTTGACTGGAGAATAGAGAAGTGGCTCATTTTCTAGTCGCCTGTCACACTTCCGCTCCTTTGTTCCTCACACTGTCACTTGTTATTAGGTAAACTGTGGGCCAGCTGATCTGTGAATTAGCAGTATCAGTGTTTCTGAGGAGCATGCTAGAAATTCAAACCCTTAAACCTTTCCCATACTGCCTGAATGAGGGCCCACATTTTCACAAGACCATGCCATACCTCATGTGAAACTGTGTTTGAACACTGCAGCTTGGCAGCATACTACTTTCTGATGTGTGAATGTGCAAATCAACCCACACTGGGAGGAACATCACTCCTATCTCTCTTCTTCCAGCCAAGGGGCATTTGAGGCAATGTGCAGAGGGCCAATAGCTCAAATCATTCCCAGGAAGACCCATTCAGGGGCCAGCTGGATAGTCTCTAAAGGCAAGGCCTCCACCATTCTCCAGACTGACGCCCACTCTGGGCGGGTTTCCTGAAGGCCTTTTGGGCCACGGTGCCTGCGATGCCCTGGTTATGTCCCTGCCTCAGCAATATCCGGTCATTATTGATTTCGACTGTGGTGATGTCACCACAATTAATAGATTAAATTCTTCAAAAGCAAAACCCCTCAGATTACTCAGGTGCCTTCTGGTTTAATGCTATATCCATTTTTGCATTTAAATATTTCTTATCTCTCATATAAAGAAGTTCTGATTATCTCAGATATTTTGGATTAAGGAAAATACTTCATACAAACTAAAATTATATTAAATTTTAAAATAATCAAATATCTTAAACTGTATGCATAATTTTAAAATATTTACTTTTCCATTCCTGAAGTATCAGTTTCAGCTAAAACAATTCCAAGTATTTACGTGACTACTTATTCACAGTATGCATGATATTTATATAACCTTTTATTTATAATGAAAATAGAAAAATCTTGATATGTAGCTCCTATATATTTTATAGTTATTAATATTATCATGTGGATTTATTTCCAGGAGAAAGTGGAATAAACCATTCGGATTTATAGCAAAAAAGCAAAAGATAGTTATTTTGAAGAAAGGGAGTGAGACCAAGGCCAAAAAAACGTGTGAGATTGAAAAAAATGATTATTCTACAATTATAAACATGAAAACAAAACCAAAAAAAAGGGATAATTTAGCAAAATAGTTGATCAAGTTTGGAAAATGAAGCACAATTCAATGTCAGAAAAAGGAAGATGAATCTGGGGAAAGTCATTAATGGGATGCTAAATTAACATATTGAAACGGCTATTTACAGAATGATAAAAAATATTACTTGATTAAAGGCAAATGAACAAATGATATAATTGCAATATTACAATACTTTAATATATAAACCTTTTTATTAACAAGTTTATACAAGAAGATAATGATTCTTAAGCTGATTTTAATACCATAAAAATAAAATATTAATGGAATGTTAATTGTGTATACAGAATGTTATCAAATTAACATTTTAAATGAAATCAGAGTAACTTTTAGAACTGCTGTTAAAACTGTCTCAACCATTTTTGATAAAAAGAGGAAGGAAAGGATAAGAAGAGGAAAGAAAATTAACAAATAAGACACTATATTAGATTATTTAAAAATGGCCTTAAATTAATTTTATAACCAATTCTTTTTAGTGGTTGTATTACTTCATAAAAAAACAGGCAAAGCATTTGGAAGATCATGATTGGGTAGAAAGGTCTCAAACGGAAATATAGTTTCAAATTTATATCTTTTGCCCTGTATAACTGCAATCAGTCAATTAATACATCAAAAGTGCTATTCTTCAGATACTAGGAGGTGAATAATCTATTTGGTAAGTAATAGTAAGAGAAAATAATAAATAATGCACTACCCTAAAATACAATTTAATATCTGTACATGACCTCATTGTACGATTTCTTTCCTTTAAAACTATGTTCCCCTTTTGTAAATAAGGAGGGGAGAAGGGTTGAAGGGAGGGGAGAATGGGCAAACAAGAACCAGGGTGTATTACGTACAGGTACAAATTCCATACAATGAATGTGATCATTACATATATCAAAAGTGCACCAATAAAATTAATTTTAAAAAGATACTTCATTTCCATATTGCAAATTTGACCCTGACTATGTCTTCTTTAGACTCCCCTCTCCTGTCTGTCCACCTTACAGATCATCTCACTGTGCTGTTCAGGGGTGGGGAGGCTCCAGCTTCACAGCTTCTCAGTTCCCCCTTCTTTTCTGATCTGCATGAAAAATGGGTTTTAGGCACCATAGATGCTCAAGCGTTGATCCTGGCAGTGTTTTCACAAGGTGGACAGCAGGAGCAGGGCTGGGGGCAAAGCCAGCTTGTGTCAGGGCTCAGAGGGCTGCCTGACCTGGAAGGTGTTCAATGAGGGCCATTTACAAAGTCTGGGAGAGTCTCTCTGTCTGAAAGTGGCCTGGTCTCTAGGACAACCAACAATGTAGGCTCCACTGCTACAGAGCTCCAGTAACTCCCAGACCAAGTTGCTACATACGTGTAAGTGACACAAAGCCTCAGCTCTGAAGTGCCTGAGGGGACTCTACGACTGTCCTTGATTTTATCACCATAGGTATGTCTCTTACATTAAAACTTGTTTATTAATAGGAAAAATAAGAAAAATATTACAGATAATTATTGTAGTTGTAAGACTCATGTTATTCCAAAATAAAAAAATCTGACCACTTTTAGCTCATGAAATATATTAAATTCCTCCAAATGGACAGAAAAGTGGATGTAGTCTACAGAGTGAGGAAGGAGCCCTGAAAGCAGGGAAATGCTAGTGATGTTTCTGAAAACCTTTGAAGCGGCCTTTGTTCTGGAATAGGTTTGATGATCTGCCTTCCCTATCACTGAAACAAAATACCTGATACCTACAGTTTAAAGGAGAGATTTATTTTGGCTCACAGTTTGTGGGATTCAGTTCACAGTTACCCAGTTTTAAACCAGAAAGGCATACAGAGGGGCCTAGTGGAAGTGAGCTGCTCTAGGCATGGTGGACAGGAAGCACAGAATGAAGACAGGAGCAGGGAGAAATGTTTGCAAGTCACACCCCAGTGACCGCCTCTTTGGTCAGACCCTGCCTTCTAAGAGCAAGTCATCTGAAGGTCCATATAACATAACCCTCTTCCAAAAGTCTCATGCGTGAGTGTGTGAGGTTCTTGGGGGACACCTCTATATAAACCATAATATTAGACACACCTGGTTAGTGAGGCCTAGGCCATGTAGCTCAGCTGTCAACAACAGCTTAGAAAAAGATCTGGCTTTTGATCTATTTCTGCAATTCTACCATGATTTACAAAAAGAAGAAAATTGCAAATATAGAAAGAATACTGAAAAATGCTATACAGTAGAACTATTGGCAAGATTATCATATAAATCATCAAATTTTATAAAGCATAGAATTGAGCTCTACCTTTTACTCAGAAGACTTGTAAATTAAATTTAAGTAGAATATCTAAAAAGATGCAAGAAAAGATAGTGTCTTTCTTATTTTTATGAATCCCTTTATATCTAGAGTGGATCTTCAAGTTTTCCTCAGTGTCATTGATTAAAACATTATTTACAGTCTTCCATGCTGGGCTGCAAAAATATTACAGTGACCATAAAATGTATCTTTTTTATTAGAATAATTAGGAAGTATAATAGAGTTCTATTAATAAATCATATGATAGCCTGTAATTAAGCACTGATCTGGATGGCTATTATACGAGGTCAACCTGGGTGTGAACAGAGACAGTTGAGTGGCTCATACTAAAGCCGTGACAGACTGGTCAACTTGAGAGCTATTCACTCTTCTACCATCAGGACAGAGTAGAATTAGGAAACAATAGTGAACTGTGTAATTCAAGAACATACACTATTACTGTGAACACCACTGTGCAAAACATTTAGGATTCCAGAACTGGAAAGTGTCTCCTGATGCCTCCAACATCTCATAGCACATAGACAGCTTGATTATTGTTTGCATTTGCACTAAGTTTAGAACTGTCTTCCCAGAAAGCCTCTTGACTACCTGAGACCTATCACATTGCTGCTAAAAATTCTAAAGTCCACACCTTAGTCTCCAGTAGAAAAAATACAAAAGTGACAAGAAGAAAGTTCTCATCTTTAACAGAAATCATTTTAGTCTATTGAAGCTATAGAGCACCTTCAAATTAAAGCTGAGATCTGAGCCGTGCACCTTTTAACTACTGATCAGTGTCAAAAGGAGCTCTAGGAGGAAGCAGAAATAAACACTGTGCAAATCCATCCACTACCCCAACCTAAACATCCTGCTCGCTGGCTTCTCATCCTGCATTCTTTCTGTGCAAAGCTCGAAGGTAAATCCAGGTATTGGATAAAACCTGTGCTCTTGAACCAGGATTAAAAAAAAATTTAGTCCAACTTTTCTCACTTGAGGCCCAAAACTGTGAATGTCAGATGAAGTGCTTGCTCTCTCCTTTTCTGCTGCTCCTTGCACTCCTCAGTCTTCCAGGTGACTAATCCATGCTTTGCCTCCTGTCCTCCTCATTCTTCTCTCTTCCTTCTCAGTCCATACTCTGAATTAAAAATCTTATTTTTATTTTCCTTAGAGATACGCATACTAATCAAATAAGTGGTTCTACAGTACTTGCCAACTTCCCACCCCCAATATCTATATGCATTCACAAACCCTACTTTCTTCTTTTTAATGTGGATGAAATTTTCAGTTTTCAAGGTTGGTATCTCTCTTTTTAATTAATTTCTTTTCTTCATACATGTTTACATGTATCATAACAGCAGTCATGCCATCTCCTACATAGTTTCTTATTATTTTTTCTGTTGATTCACTTCCATCAACATGTAACCCTTGTATGGTTTCCCATTATAGAAAGAATTCACATGACACCACCTTTATAAAAATTATTTTTCACAACAAAACTTTTGAAAAGGTTTTCTATACTTGTCTCCAAATATTCACTTCTTTGTCTATTTTGAAGTTAGCTCCATCAGGGTTTTGCTTCTGCTGCTTCATTGAGCTGCTTTGTTCAGTATTCCAAATGATCTTCCTGCGTTGGTCAGTGTCATGGACAGTTCTCAGCCTTACTCTTCTCTTCAGTTGTCAGGGCCTTGTCCAAAATGTTTGCTTCTTCCTTCATCAAATGCAGTCTTTCCCTGGTCACAAGGCGCAGTTTCCTCCTGCTCTACTTGTTGCCTCCTTAAACTCCTATGCCAATTTCTTCACATTTTATCAGTTTCTGAATGATGGAATAACTTTTTTAAAGGTATATTTAGTCTCTTACCCTTAATAATTTTTTAAACTTTAAATAACACATATGTTATGATTTGTATCTACATAGCCCCCCAAAGCCTCATGCAGTCAAAGGTGGGAATTTTCAGAGGTGATTGGCTCTAGGGTATGTGGTACTGGAATTAAAGATGTGATGCTGGGGAAATTTTCCTGTCCTTAGAGTGCAGAGCCTGGATGGATTATAAGGGACAGAAAGAGGGTTGCTGCTGCTGATTTGCTGCTTTGCAGCTCTGCGATCCTCTGCCTGATGAGAAATGTAGCTAAGATAACACATAATTATTTTATAATTCCGGTTCTAAAATTCAGGAAAAAATATATACTTATTCGATATCTTTTTGGAAATTGATACTGGTACTGTAGTGAATGTTTGTAATTCTGGTACTCTGAAAAGCTGAGATAGGAGACTCACAAGTTCAAGCCTAGTATACATAAAATTTTGCAATACAGTGAGTTTGTCTCAAAATAAAAAAAAAGATTAAAATAAGGTAGGTATGAAGCACAGTGAACAAGCAATAGGTTTAATCTCCAGAAACAGACAAACAAACTAGACATTTGAGTCATTTCACATTTAGAGGGCCCGACATAAAAATTGAAAAAAAAGTTAGAAAACAATTTCTTTTGAAACCTGCTCTTTCAATGGTCCTCCGTATCACAGGAAATGACAACCCTGTTATTCCTACTTGCTCAAACTAAAAACCTTGAAATTATCCTAGCCTTTTCCCCTAGCCTTTACATTCAAGTTTTCAGCAAATGTTCTTTGTTTTTCCATCAAAATTACACGCAGAATTGTCTTGCTATTTTAGTCTCTACAAACTCCATTTCTGCACACTATGAGCACCTGTCAATTTTCTAACTATTCTCCCCACTACAGTTACATCCAACTCCCAGTTTATCTACAATATGAAAACTAAAGATTATTTTTTTTCTAAATACAAACAAACATCGCCATGTCAACTTCTTGTCTCATTCTTTTCCTTGAGTTTTCAACTCATACAGTCTGCAAGGTCTCACAACTGCCATGAAGGTTTATACAACCCTTGGTGGCCTAACGGTCTTTGAACATACCAAAGACAGTCTTGCCCCAGGCTAACTACAGCTGTTCGTTCTTCCATCTTCTTCATGGACATGCCCAAACATAAGGCAAGAGGAAAGAAGAGATTTACAGCAGCTAGATTGGGTAGGATTCATTCACTCTCCCATAGGCAGGCGAATTTCACCCAGGATGCATGGGTGAAATAAAAGAGTTGTGAATTAGTTTAATCTCCTTGACTACTATTTGTAGATTAATGCTACTGAGTGATAAGGAGAATTTATCTACAGGAAGTCTTTAAAATGATACTCCTGCTAACAGCTTAAATATAGTTAATAAACTAGAATATATGTACTTAGGAGGCCCAGCTTCCTGAAACATGATGTTACACGATTCTTCAAGGCATAAAATGGAAGTGGATAAGTTAAATGACCCTTCCTGGGTAAAATGACCCATACACCTCATGGAAATTTTATTAACTTCTGCAGGGAAAGATTCACGTCTTATTAGAAAAATAAGACTAAAAACCATCTTCAGTATTGTTCTCAGTCTCTGCTATGCTGAATGAGGTTCCTGATTTCCTAATATCTTTGAATTTATTATGAAGCTTGATACTTACTGAATCTGAGTTGACAGACTGATTCTCAAATTAAGCTAAATAAGATAATTTGTAATTTATTTCTTGATCACTTATTTAAAATTTCATGACCTTTGCATGCTTTTCACACCATCTGCTTCAGGTTTTTCTTAGATTTTACTACTCTATATTCTTTCGCATTAGCTATTATTTCATTCAGTTTAATTTTTAGTTTTGGTGTTAACCATCAACCTAATCCAGTGCAAATTGTGATAGTAGATTTTTTTTCTTCTGATTTGTTCATTGTACTCTATTAGGTATCTAGAATGCATTTTTGCATACAATAAATACTGAAAATTTTTGCTCCATATCATATCAAAAATATTTTCAATTTGTTTTATGATCTGAAATCAATACTGTTGGGGCTGGGAGTGTGGCTCAGCAGTACAGCATCTGTCTGGCAAGTGCAAGGTCCTGATTTTGATTCTTGGTACCAAAAAGTAAATAAATAAATAAAAATAAAATTGATACTGTTTTTCTAAGTATCATATCAATGCTCTAGGCAGAGGAAGCAAGAAAGAATGACAGTGAGGATTTTGCCCAATGAATATCCATAGGTGAAGAACTTTTCCTACCCCTAAACTTTCTCCAAAACATGTTTTCATATCATTTGTCAATAAACTACTTCAATAAACAACATCGTTGTTTTCTTGAATACTGTCAGGTTTGTGATTACAATGGAAATGATGCCATGTGAATTTCAAATCAGCTCACAAAAAACAAGACAGTGAGATGTTTTTCTAGTTCTTTTGATACATTTTTTCTTATAACTCAGTAACTATGCTGCCAGGAAGCCAAAATTGCACAGAGAGGCCAAACAATAGCCTTTGCTGATGTCACAGTGGAAAGTCAATATTGAATCCTGGATATATGAGTGAAATTCCAACAGATAAGTACAGTCCGCAGTATTGGGTCTTTCTACCTGAAGCTCAAATTACATAGAGGAGAGGCTAGTGAGCTTCACCAGACCTGTTTGAGTAGCCCCCAGAATCTACAAACTTGGTAAAATGGCTGTTGTGATGGTTAAGCTTGATAGTGCCAACTTGGTCAGGGTATCACCCAGGGTATTAGTGGAACATTAATTGGGTATGGGTCGGGGAGGCACAGTTTTGAGTATTATATTGTTCCTTGGCCCCTTTCTCTCTGTGCTGTTTCCCTGCTTTGCTTTCCTATGACCATGAGTCTAGCAGATTTGCCCTGCTATGCCCTTTTGCTATGATGGAACCCACCAACTATGGGCTGACTGCCCTGAAGCCATAAGCCAAATTAAACTACCCTTCCTTTAAACATAGGTGTCAGGAGTTACGTTTCAGCAATAGGAGAACCGACCAATACAGTCATTTTATACTACTAAGTTTTGACTTTTTTATATAGAGTAATAGGCAGCCAGAATATGTGTATTAGAGTAATAATTTTGCTTGCAGGTATAATCAAAGTTTTGTTATTAATTTTCAAATAACATTTTGCCACAATTTATCTTATTGCTCATCCTAAGATATAAGTATAAAAATTATTTTTAAATAATAAACATATAAATGAAAGTATTAAGACCTCCCATATTAGAATTATAATTATTCCACCTTCCTGCTTCTTGTGTGGGCATAGAACCGTTTCTTGAAAATTACCTTTTAACCATGTTTTGCTCTGCTCCATCATATCCCTCAGCATTGCAAGTAATCCAGGAGTTTGACACCTCTCTACTTTCATAAATTTTTTTAAAAATCTACATCATTTTCTCTTCTAGACAATTTTTAATGTTTTTTTATTCATGAGAAAATAAAACAAATTGTCCTAACCAAATAGAATAGCAAGTCTCTATACCATAATCTTCAAAGTAGATACTCAGTTCAAGACATGAGCCAAAAAGATTCTTACAAAAAAGAAACAAACAGATAATAATACAAACTTTCCTTTCAACAAATTAAAATAAATTATTAGTATACATGAAACAAATTAATATATATACATGTACTGTAATATTTTTAAAACAATGGAACATGTAACTTGTTGAAGTATTTGAACACTTGACTTCCTAATTCTCTCTTTTATTTTGCTTTTTTGTATATATATGCATATATTTTTTCTCACATAAGCAAAACTATGCAATATTTGAGCTTGAGTTAATATTTCACTTAACATTTTTTTTGGCATCCTCAGTGCTAACTTTCATTATGATTTGTCTCAGCATGAGGATTCATTAAACTGAGCACTCAGCAGAAATTGTTAATCTTGAAAACATGTTTTCTTTCTGTTCTTTGGAATTATATGCTTCTTTAGCAATAGCTCTCCTACTATTTTGTTTTCCCTTTAAAGAACTTTTATTATTAAAATTTTGGGCTTAATCTTCTCAGTTTATTTATGTATTTTTGCCTTTTCTTGTATATATCAACATTCTGAATTGTTCTTTAAAGTGTAATTTCAAAACGTTATTTTTCTTTTGAATTCCTTGTACTTTTCTGTCCTTTGCTTTTAACCATTTTTATGCTTTGCATAGTTCTCTCTTGTTTTGATCATTTTTATTTGAATGTCTTGTAGTTCTGGGTATACATTCTTATATGTTACTTAATACAAAAACACTTATGAAACTATGTAAAGAAATTTTCTAAAATAAAATATTGGTTGAGCAATTAATAATAAAATTCTGGTTACTTTTCTGAATTTTTGAAAGTTTCAAATAACATGTCAGCTATGATTTCTTTCACTTACTTTGTGTTTAATTTTTAGGAAACAAATAAAAATTTCATATATTTCTAGGGTAAAATGTCATATTTTCTAGCATGTTTGCATTGTGGAATGATACATCAAGATAATCTATATATCCACTTTTTGTGATCTTCTTAAGTAAAAAATCTTCTGTGCTTTTTGTAACATCTCTAAATTCTCTCGTCTCTTTTTTTTAGTATTTTTTTATTTAAGAGAAAGAAAAAAGACACATATAAGAAAGACAAAAAGCAAAAGAGACAAACAAATGACTAAAGTAAATGCACAACAGTAACATTACAGGTTTACAAAATAGGATGATGGAAACTTGACAATGGTTGCAATATTGCGTATTGTTATCTTTCACAATGGTTGATTACATTAACAGATATACACATGTAAAATTGATCTAACCATATGAGTATCAATTGTTCTCTCTAAATAACTAATACATTCAGCGATATGTTTGCTTTAGTTATCTTACATGTACATATATACAGATTTATATCTTTTCTTTTTCCTTTCCTCTTTCCCCCTTTCCCTTCCCAATTACTTTTGTTCTTTGAGCTGTTTTTACCCTTACATAGTGTTTATTATAGATTTTGGATCATATATACTTTTTCAATTTCTTATACTAGGGAGACAATATGGTATTTACACGGGAGGGTTTGATTTATCTCACTTATGAGTATGGTCTCAAGTCGTGACCATTTGCTTATAAAAGTCTCAATGCAATCTTTCTTGATAGCTGAGTAGTACTCCATTGTACAAAAATACCACATCTTTTTTATCCATTCTTTGACGGTCACTGGGGTTGTTTCTAAGATCTGGCTATTACAAATTATGTTGCTATAAACATGGGTGCACAAATACCACTGTGGTATGATGTTTTCAATTCTTCTGGGAAAATGCCCAGAAGTGGGATAGCTGGGTTGAATGGGATCTCTAATCCTAGCTTCTTGAGGAATCTCCACACCGACTTCCACAGTGGTTGCACCAGTCTACACTCCCACCAACAGTGGAGAAGAGTTCCTTTTTCTCCACAGTGCCTCCAACATTTGTTGTTGGTTGATTTGTTAATCTTGGCCATTCTTTCTGGAGTGAGATGGAATCTCAGCGTTGTTTTAATTTGCATTTCCCAAATGACCATTGATGTTGAACATTTTTGCATATATTTATTTGCCATTTGTATTTCTTGCTCTGAGAAGTGTATATTCATCCCAGATGCCCATTTTTGGATTGGGTCCTTGAATTGTAGGGGCCTGATTTCTTTTAATTCTTTATATGTTTTATGTAGAAGTCCTTTGTCTGATGGACAATTGGCTAAGATAATTTCACAATTCGTGGGTTTTCTTTTTACTCTGTTGGAGATTTCCTTTGACATGTGAAAACTTTTTAGTAAGATGAGATCCCAGTTGTTGATACTGGGAAGTGTTTCCCTTGCAATTCAATTTTTGTTCATGAACTCTCTGCCTACTCCTATGTCATCAAGGTTTTTACCTAATCTGTCTTCTAGTAAGTTTAGTGTCTCTGTTTTAATATTCAGATCTTTGATCCATTTTGACTTTATTTTAGTGCATGGTGATAGGAATGGATCTAGTTTTAGTTTATGGCATATAGAAAGCCAGTTTTTCCAGCACCATTTGTTAAAGAGGCTCATTTCTTCCAATGTACATGTTTGGCCCCTTTGTCAAAGATGAAGTGGCTGAGTGTGTTTGTAGTTGTGGCTGTATAGTTGTGGCTGTATCTTCTAATCTACTGCATTGATCTTTAGGTCTGTTTTGATTCCAGTACCATGCTGATTTTATCACAGTAGCTTTGTAATGTAGTTTCAAGTCAGGGATTGTGATGCCTCCTGCCTTCCCTTTGTTGCCCAGAATTGCCTTTGCTATTCTAGGTCTTTTCTGGTTCTAGATGAATTTCAGGAATGCTTTCTCTAGCTCTGTGAGGTAGGCAAGTGGTATTTTGATTGGGATTGCATTAAATCTATATAATAATTTTGGGAGAATGGCCATTTTCACAATGTTTGTTCTTCTTATCCATTAATAGGGAATATCTTTCCATTTTCTAAAATCTTTGATTTCCTTCTTTAGAGTAATGTAATTTTCACTGTATAGATCTTTTACTTCCTTTGTTAGATTGATTCCTAAGTATTTCATTTTTTTAGATGTTATAGTGAAGGGTGTGATTTGCCTTATTTCTCTGTCAGTGACTTTGTTGTTTGTGTACAGGAATGCTATTGATTTTTGAGTGTTCACCTTGTATCCAGCTACATTACTGAATTTGGTTATTACTTCTAGAAGTCTTCTAGTGGATTTTTGGGGGTCTTCAATGTAAAGTATCATATCGTCTGCAAATGATGATAATTTCACTTCTTCCTTTCCTATTCTTATTCCCTTTATTTCTTTCTCTTGTCTAATTGCTCTGGCTAATATTTCCAGAACTATATTGAATAGGAGTGGTGATAATGGATATCCTTTTCTTGTTCCTGATTTTAGGTTGAAAGTTTTCAGTTTTTCTCCATTTAGTAAGATGTTGACTGTTGGTTTATGATATATGGCTTTTATCAGGCTGAGGTAGAGAACATCTATTCTGATTTTCTGTAGGGTTTTTATCATGAATGGTTGTTGGATTTTGTCAAAAGCTTTTTCTGCATCTATTGAGATGATCATGTGGCTCTTATCCTTGGCCCTGTTGATATGGTGTATTGCATTTATTGATTTGCGTATGTCGAACTATCCCTGCATTCCTGGGATGAATCCCACTTGATCATGGTGTATAATCTTTCTGATAACTTGCTGTATTCTATTTGCCAGTATTTTATTGAGGATTTTTGCATCTATGTTCATGAGGGAGATTGGCCTGTAATTTTCTTTTTTGGTTGAGTCTTTCTCTGGTTTTGGTATTAGGGTGATACTTGTTTCCAGGAATGAGTTAGGGAGACTTGCTTCCCTTTCGATTTCATTGAAGAGTTTAAGGAGTGTTGGCATTAAGTCTTCCCTAAATTTCTTATAGAATTCAGCAGTGAATCCATCAGGGCCTGGAATTTTCTTTGTTGGTAGGGCCTTAATTACATTTTCAATTTCATTAGCTGAAATTGGATTATTCAGCAGCTTTACATCTTCTTGATTCAGCTTTGGTAGTTCATAGGTTTCTAGGAATCTGTCCATGTCTTCTGTGTTATCAAATCTATGTGAGTAAAGGTTTTCGAAGTAGGTGTTGATGATCTTCTGTATTTCCACCGGGTCTGTAGTGATTTCACCCTTTTCATTTCTTATTGCATGGATCTGAGTTTTTTCTTTCCTCTTCTTGATAAGGTTGGCTAGGGGTTTATCAATTTTATTTACTCTTTCAAAAAACCAACTCTTCG